>JAQFZG010005138.1:0-10756 GCA_034695465.1 Entomobrya nicoleti
CTAAGCATGTTGGCAAATTGCATGACTTCTTGCTGATGATGGCGTATCGCACTGAATCCAGCCGTGACAGAGATTATTGGCGTGTACCACATTGCTGTCATAAAGGAAAATGTGCCATCGTAGAAGCTTTGTGTAAGTCTGAAAACTGCGTAAAGGGCAGTCATATAGTTGCAATATGTGTGGAAACTAAATACAAACTTTTCCAATTTAGTTGCTGGTAAAAGTTGTTTTGCTGTTTTGTTCCAACGGTAGGGAATTAGCTTTAAGAAGCAGCCAATTTTGGAAACGTTTTGGAGACCCAATTGGGCTATACTTTTTAACTTCGTGTTGGACTTGTTTAAGAACATTTTTGTTTCGAATGTATCAGTTTAGAAGACTGAAAATGAGTAAACCCGCGGAAATATATAGTCGAGAGTAATTCTTATAAAGAGAAGGCTCAATTTTGTATAGAAGTTTTTAACTTGGATTGATGTCATAAAAGCTCGACGACAGTTGGGTGGATGGCATATTGATTTTTTTTAAAATATTCCTAAAGGTATGAAATAGTTCCGACTCTGACAGAAATTCTTTATTGTGTAAGCAACCAGGACGGTATTTCATCAGTTACGCCAAAAAAGAAGATTTGCATATTGAAATAAATAATTGACATATTATGTCAATCCTTATGTGTTCAATCAAGAAGTTGGTAGAAAATAAAATGAAATAACTACGTAATATATTCTACTGTAGCCACCCTAAACCAAACCTTTAATTATTCATTGTTCCAAAACATGACACAGCTATTAAAATGCATGCAATTTAACCTCCCCAATTATTTACACACTTATCCGGGAGCCGAGCAGATGTCAGAAAGGCATTTTGTATCTAGGCAAGTTGCCGAAAAATACTAACAGAAAAACTATTGCCGAATGAAATTTTCTTGTCGAAAAGCTAATTGCCGAATCATAAATTGTTGCCGAAATTACTTTTGTCGAATTTAAATTATTTAGGTTTAGATAATATTCATTATATGTTAAGCATCAATAGTCAGCTATATATATGCATGAGCATTGAATTGTTCAATTCATCGAACGTATATAATATTGTAGTGGCTCTCAGTTTCTTAAAACTAATTAGATCGTTCAACATCATATTTTATCATCTTACTGCAAATGATTTCCAAATGGAAATTTATTCTGAATATTTAGTAACACATTTCCCGGAAATCAAATCGTACTTATTTTCCCAAATTGCAACATGAAACAAATTGTTGACAGATTGTTGACAATGACAAAGGGTTAGGCATTACAGATGTAAAAATGGAACAGGAGGATCTGCACAGCAAGAATAGGTATGAAAAGTTATGATATAGTTCGGAGTAGGCTTTAACTTAATAACGAGTGTTTTAGTAACTCTGATATAGAGTACGCAAGAAGAAATTCCCTACCAGACAATATCTCTACCAGGTCCAATCAGAACTATTTCGGTCACAAATACGAATGCTATTAGTTCTTTTGACAAAAATTTCAGTACTTCGCCTATTACTATCAAACTATTGAAACTCATAGAAAAGGATCTACGTTAAAGTAAATAATATAAGTAGCTTCTATAACTTTCGGTTAATAAATTTTGGCAAAATGATTTTCGCTAAATGCTTTTCGACATAAAATTGTATTTTTTTTCAATTCGGCAAAACGCTTTTCTGCTAGTATTTTTCGGCAACTTTCCCAGGTACAAAAAGCCTTTCTGACATTTGCTAGTGACCCCACTTATCCACATCAATAGCATAAACAAACCCCTTTTAAAATAATTATGTTCCACGTTCTACCCACTATTTTTGTTGTGTTAAACTTGTAGCTTTATATAACTTGCTTGGTGGATTGCATATACAAAGTTTGTGTACATTGAAACGAAATGTTTTTGATGGACACGGTAGCTTCAACATCAATAATTTTTTTAAATATTTGAATTGCTTATTTGAAGTATCTGCTATGTTATCGATATGGAATCTTGTCTCGTATAAATCTCAATTTAGAAGCTTGCCAATATAAGCTGGTCAAATAAAAGTTGTGATGATATGTAAGCCACTATGTAGAACGCAAAGGTTTGTAACGCTGATTTATTCTACATACCACCAAACGAAATTCACACTACAATACAACAATTTTTTTTGGAAAAATCGTGGAAAACATATTTATTACGGTGTGAACTTTTTGTTCAAAAAAGGGGGACAAAGCGTGCGTTTAGGATGCACGATATTTTTTTCCCCATTAAAAATATACAACATTTCGTGGGAAACCATACTTCAAACATACTTTAGTAAGAAAATTTACTACATTCTCCTTTCCTTGTCGAAATATATTCACATGTCTCGGAATTTCAATATGAATATGAAAATTTCTTTATAATTTTTACTCATTAGATATTTTTAATACACACTGCATGGCTTAATACGACAACATAAAAACAGCAATCCATAATATCCTACCCGTTCGAAACTTAGACTCGCTTAATGTGAAAATATAATATTTTTCTCTCCTACTAAAAAAATAAATATTAAATGCCATTTATGCTAGTCGAAAGTATACATCAATACAGCAGTACATACATGTACAGTTGGTTTAGTAAACACATCTGAAAGTTAGTAGCAAGATAACATTATCAATAAAAGTACCAAATGGAAGTCATTAGTAAGATTTTTTATTAATTTTATTATAATTTAGGTAATGCAAGATAGTACATCAAATTAAGTACATACTTAAGACAATTTCGCACAAGCAACTGTAAATTCCGGCCAAAGATTTCAGCTACATGAAGATTTGTGTTTTTGTAGAAGGTTAACCTTACAGTTAAAATAAGTTTATCATAAATTAAAACTAATATGTCAAAAAATTATGTTGGTAATAAGTGGGTTAGCTCAATGTCGTTTGTAATAGTGTAGTCTGAATTCGTAACAAATTTGGGAGCTGACCGAATAAAAGCGTTTTCATGGATTGTCATAGTAGCACGTCCAATTTTGATTGTTGTGTCGACTGCACCGAGTTGGTAGGCCCTAAAACAATTAGTATAATTTGCTGTTTTATTCTTCTATAATAAGTACACGAATACCAAATATAATTATAATGAAATTACTGTTATATGTAAAACGTTAGCCACGGAAGTTCCCAAAGTTAGAGCTATAAATAGGAAAAAAAGTCCCTCCAAGCCAAGACAAGTCTCGTGTACCTATACCAAATACATAATAGACAGTAAAGTTTACCAATTAAAGTTAAACTTTTCAAATAATTACTAAATTATTAAAAATTACCAGTTTTTAATCTTTTGATAAATTTATTTTAACGTTCCTGACCACCAACTTGTTATGTGATTTGTTTGTTTGAGTTTAAACATGTCTATCATGATTATCTTGTTGTCTAGAGTGGACGAGAGTAGCTTATTTGACTTTGGATATCGTTTGGCACAATACATTTTAAAGCACGATTCCACTCTTTACATTGCATACATTTTATTTAATAATACAGAATAAGTCATGGTAAACCAGAATGGTATTAATTAACAATATAGTATTACATTCGTTAAAAATATATCAGTGTTTACATTATTTAT
The DNA here is from genome assembly GCA_034695465.1 of Entomobrya nicoleti. Taxonomy (NCBI): domain Eukaryota; kingdom Metazoa; phylum Arthropoda; class Collembola; order Entomobryomorpha; family Entomobryidae; genus Entomobrya; species Entomobrya nicoleti. Next base: position 3,586 of record JAQFZG010005138.1, read on the forward strand.
GTTAAGATACTGTAAAATGTTGTTCTGATTATCAATACTTGATAAGTAATTTTAAATCATTTCATATTTATCAAGTTTTATTTAAACTTACTTATATGTCTCAGATAGCAAATATATAATGATTCTACATAAATTCCAGTAAACATTTAAACAAAATTAAATAATTTAACCTCAATTTTAATAAGTACTAAAGCTTTTACTCTATTCCATCTTTTTGGGTCTGAAGTCGGTGATTATCACAACTGTTGATGCTTTTGTTCCGGTGTTTCTCCCTTTTCATTTTTAGCTTGAATATCGGCACCCATGTCAATCAGACAATCCCTAACTTCCACTTCCTTGTATAAATGTAGCGGAGTGTTTCCATTAGCATCCCGATCGTTTACCCCGGCTCCGTTTTCAATCAAGTATTTGGTTACCTTAATACTTGTAAAACTACGGTTAGCAGCAGACAAATGGAGAGCAGTTTGGCCCTTATCAGTTTTAGCTTGTACATTCGCTCCCTTTTCCACTAAAACCTCTACTACAGGTAACCTATAATATGACGATGATGCCGCATAGTGTAAAGGAGTCCAGTCATGTTCATCACGAGAGTTAGGATCCAATTCCAATGACAACAGATATTGTACCATGTCCATTCTTCCATATTGTTCGGCAGCGTGTAGCAAGCTTCTATTCCGCATTCCTGTCGCATTGTAATCAAGTCCAAGATTTACAAGTTGCTGCAAATTGATCAAATTGTAGCCCTTTACTGCCGAAAACAATAAGTTTTCGCCGTCCTCATCCTTCATGTTGATGTCAATGCCCGGAACATCAAGTAGCATCTCCAACGTCTCCGGTAAAAGTGTAGCCCTTTTAATAATTGTTCTCAGGGGATCTCTCCATTTCTCTTTGTTATGAAACAAATATTCGGCTTTGCAGTCCCTCAAAAGATAATGAACTAGTTCGTGGTAATCGCTGGGTGACATGTGATATGCGGCACACATGGCACAATTCTGACCATCTTCATCTACACCGGTTAGATCTGCCCCGAACTTGACCAGTAATTTGAAAAACCTCAAATCTAAATTGAGTGTAAGCAAAATACGCGGAGTTTCATGAATTAAAGCGGACGCTTTGTTGAGCAGTAGATGCAGAATGTTTTCTCTTTTCTCAATATCATTACTAAACCGAACGCATGTTTTCAAGATTCCTTGGTGTTCAAGTGGAATCGTGTCCACAAAATACTCCACAGCTTCATAGTTAACATAATGGACTGCCATTTGCAACAAGGTGTCACGATTATTGGGTGTGTTAATTTGCGCCACGTCTAACTTCAGCACTTCCGTCAAAATTTGGATGCAGGAACGAAACATCTTGCTGGTGGAGTGCATGATGCAAACTCTTAAAAGCTCGTAACTGTTCTCATTAGTGAAACATTCGAGAATTCGAGAGTTTTCGCATTTTATCAAAGCTTCTCTCAGAAAAGAAAAAATGTTCAATAAGTTATGTTGACAGCATGTACACAAAATGCAAATGAATTCTTTTTGTGAAATCGAAGAACAAAAGGCAGCTCCTTTGCAATTCAGCTCTTCAGAAGGGTTAACTTCTCCAAGAGCAAAGTTAAAGAAGGAGACAATCACAGGATGCAAAAATTCATATCATGTGTATTGGCATTTCAGGAGCAATTTGAGTATTGACATTGAATTGCAGTTTGTTTCTTCGCTCATCTGCATTATTTTCTTATCCTGTAACTTTGTGGAAAAATATTCCGCAACGAGATATTCAGCAAATGTTCGATGGATAAACTCTAAGGCTTCGTTTGAATGTTTCTGGATGATTCCGACCCTTAAGATTTCGGGAGATATGAGCAAATGTTTAACATTCTCAAACAGGGTATCTTCGTGGAAACGATTTGTTGGATAAAGAAGACTCAGTGCGTGCCAAATATGAACCAATTTGATTTGATCGAATTCTTCTTTGTTACTGGCAACAAGGTTGATTTTCTTTTTAATGAACTTTTGATACATTACTGATATTTTCAGGGGAACGTCTGAAAAGCTTCTTCTTTTGATTGCGTGACATGCAACTTTGTCTGCGTACACCTCCGCAATCAGCTGACACAAAAGTGGTTTTCCGGCTATTTCTTTGTCATTTTTTGTGACTGATTTGTTTACAGCTTTGAGACAACTAGTGGCATAACTTTGAAGAGCAAACTGGTCTGAATCGGGTTTCCTGTTTTGCCAAAATTGAACCAAAAAGTTGACTTGGTTTTGCTGGTTGAATGGCAAAATGTCATAAGCAACCACGCCAAGAGTCTCTTCTAGTTCTTGTCGCATATGAGGCCTAGATGTTATGTAAATCCTGACATTTGGAAAGTTCGTTGTGATTGATCGAAAAACCTGTTTTGTCCATTCAATTTTGTCGGCGGGAAGTTCATCAAAACCATCGAAAAATATTTCCATCTGAATTAGTTTAGCTTGTATCAACTGAAGGAGTAACTCCGGATTTCGTCTGGCGGGCAAAATATACTTAAACACATTGATAAGAGATGCTTCCGGTTTTAAAATGGTATTTGTGGCTTCCGGAAAAACGTCGCTAGGAAATGTAGTAAGTGGAATGAATACTATGATCTTCCCGGTACAGTTTTTGGTCATGAAGCGAGCAATGTTTGCAAGCAGAAATGTTTTGCCCATGCCAGGGGTATCGCAAATGCATACACTTGATGATGTATACTCCTTGGAAATCTGCTGTTGAACAAATTCATCTTCGGACATAAACGCGTTCTTTCCGAGAACCAAGTTTTTTTAGAATGTCCGATGCTGCAGATGTATCTTCAAGAAGGAAACGGCTTCCATCCTCCTCGTAGTTGATAAGATGAATTGGTACTTTTGCTAATTTCTTTAATTCACTCCAGTCTTCATTTTCGTCCAAGTGAATGAAGCGACATGTTATATTGGTTAGTTGGGAGCTTGATGTATCTGTAAAACATGGCTTTGCTATTTCAGACAGCTTGTATCTTGCTATGCAGTTTTTGAAGACGAATACATCAGAACAAGTTGCTTTGAAAATGGACTCGTCTATTTTAATTCGGTTGGACAGAAATCTGGAAACGTAGAACGGTGGCTTGGGTGGAACTGTGTTGTTGGTGAGAACAAATGTTCTTTGTTTTGTGACAAATGTATCGTAAATTTCCAGCTCACTGACCAGCTCAGCTCATAGCCTTAAAAACGAACATTGTCTGAGGTTTTCGTCTAGCTTATAAGCTACCTTAAAATTACTCTAAGGAATGATGATAAATATGTGACAGTTTTACAGCAAGTTAATTGCGATGAAAGCATCAAACAGCTTTAAACGTTTGTGCAGACTGTGAACGAGAAAGCTCCATGGATTCACACAAAAAGTACATGTTTATATATATGCAGTTCGCAACTAATTATAATTATAGTTGAATTTCACTTTACCTGTATGAAGTCCTGAGAAACTGCTGAATTTTAGATGTTATAATTAAGAATTAACTTGTATGTGTCAGTGAATGTCGAACAAAAATGAAACTGTTTTATAATCGTTGTAAAAACTATGCTTTATATTACTAACCTGATCAAGCTTTTTCTAGTATAAAGAAGAACGCAATAAGCTTATCCGTTTTAAATAAATGTTTACGTAACTTATAAGAGTTCACCTCAACACTTTTAGTCAGTTGTTCCTTATAACCCTTACGCATGAAAAGCTCTGTAAAAGGAAATGTCAATTCCTTGTCTGATAAAGCTATCGGTCACACTTGAACCAATATTTAATCAACAGAGGTTTGATGGCATCAATTAACAAGACAAACGTAAAGTTGAAAATGTAGATACCGGAGACTATAGATAAAATATATATTAAAGATAAAGAAAGTGTTTTTGCGAATGCATTACTTGCGTTCACAAATAACCTAGCGTCACTCTTGTTTTGGTATTTTAAGCCGTTGAACTCGTTTGAACCCGTACGTTTAATAAATACATAGTCGTTTACCTATCTTTTTATACATGTTTCTAGAGGCGAAATATTGAAGTCAAGGGGACTAAAACTACTTTACTGAAACTACTTCCTCTTACATTTGCATTAGCTCAGACAGTGTGCTAGTCCTCTACAGTTTACTCAACCATAATTTATTTTAAATAAATATTTATTTAAATAAAACCATTAAACTCTGAAATCTGAATGTAAACGTAGCGCCTTCGTGAATCGTACTAACACGTCCAATTTTGTTTGCTGTGTTGACTACTTTGGTACGTTTTAAAACAATTAGTATATTTTGTTCCATCATTGTTTTATACTATACGAATGTGTAATTTTTTAAATGTAATTATTTACCTTTATACTTGACACTTTTGTCATTGTAGCTCCCAAAAACAAGAATAATATCACACCAATCTTCATTTCAAACGCTTTTACGGAAAATAAATCCCCGTCAATACAAAAATGAATGCGAAATTTTAAGTGAACCGTATGCTGCGAGTGTATGAACTAAATGTTATGCGATAATGATGCTTTGATATGCATAAAAAGTCTTTTTATATGTCACCAAAGGTATGGCCGATGAACTGGCTCTGGAGTTCATTTCCAGTTAACATAGATATTTCACAAGTAATCATTGCCTCTCCTAACTATGTCGGTTTTCTTGTAAAAATATTAAAATGCGGCTAGTTTTTTATATCGTTGCTATTCATTTATTGCATTATTGAATGCTCACGAAATATCCATGTCAACTGGACATGAACTCAAAAGTCAGTTCGTTGGTTGCAATTTTGTGGCACATAAAGTTTAGTATCATACCATTTTTGCATAGAATTAGTTCATAAACTTGCAGCACATAATTAAGGTTATGTTTTTAGGCCACTTTAATTCATGCTGACCTTTTCTATTATAAAATTCATCAGGCTAAAATATAAAATAATCCTATTTGAATTGGCTAATGAACATGGTACGGGTCTTAATAAAAAATAAAAAGAAACGCATGTTATGTTGTAAAAAGATTTTGTCGTAAAACATATAAGTACAATGCTAATTGAATTGATAAAATACTAAATCTGCAACTCTCTAAATGAGGCATATTGAACTGTAGCTGTATCTCAATTTTTATGTTTTACCAAATCAATGGGTATTTTTCATTTATAATTATGAACTATAATTATCGCTTATAAACATTACGTTTTATAATCGTTTATGTGTTGTTAAATGCTTTTAGACAGTTTATTTTCTGGAGTTTTTATAATATGTAGAAACCAATGTTGTTAAAGGAGTTTTTAGAAACCATATCAAAATAGCGGATTTTCATTAAAAGGTTTAAAATGACAAAAATAATAAAATGGATTAAATGTAACCTTTCAAATCAAAGGGGTAAACGCGATTGTAACTAAATGTTTAACAATAAGGTATTATTTTGGATGATACATGATCAAATAAAACAAAAGTAAGTTCCAATGGGTTACTTTTAATGCAAATAATTTTCATAATATACATATTTTTCACCCTACTTATACGAAGTATTGTTTCACTTGTTAATTTACTTATTTAGGGTCCCAGTAAAAGTTTTGAATTAATAGAACTGGTATAATATATTAGTAGTACGTACTTATTTATCTAATGTATTTACAGAATATCTTACTTTAAATATTTTATTGCAAGTAAATACCAGCTGGACATCAACTTTGTTTGCAGCGATAAGCAACATCAATTGCTAAATCGAATAAATTCAGACATCATTACTTCATGAAAACTTTATGGATAAATGACAGACCGTTTTTGTTTCATGAAGTTACATCTACATTTTTGTTCAAGTAATTAGGAAAAGCTTTAGAAACTCTATGTATTTAAATAATTACAGACCATCGGAGAAAAAACCCAAATAGTCTATTTGAATTTAGTTATTTCAAAGTTAAGAAATAATGTGAGCAGTTTTCCTAATATTAGCTAGATTAAATATTAACTTTATATCACAATGATCTAATAACTAGATTTATAAATTAGATTGTTTGGGAATACGACCGAGGATACATACTAATAGTAACTTTAATTACTTCAATTGGTTCACACTTGATTTGTTCCTAACAAATTTGCAAGAAAACATTTTTTGACAAGGCACTCTATGGTCTTATATTCGTTTTGCAGGCTAAAAATCACAAAGGTACATTTTGCAAGGCAAACATTATTACAAGCATTGATACAATTGAGAGTGACATTTATTAAATTATTTGACTATTCATGCTTTCCACTGAACAATTTATCTACAACTAACACTCTTGTGTTTGCATTACTTACTGATAGCGTGATAAACTTCTTAGTTCTCTAAAAGCAATAAGCTCACAGTAAAATTAACTACCTGAATCATATGGTTTAGCAAAGTAGTTCGCTGCATGGGGAAAAATATTCCAATCTCCACTCTAATTGGTAGACAACTTAAGAATTGCTTTCGTTCAACTCTTTTTATGATACCATCACTACAACGACGGCTCCAATAAGTATTAAACTTACTACATTCTTCAGATGAAGCCATGGTGTAAGTATACAGACCCACGGTGATAAACAAACATGCAAAGTCAAATCCACCAAACGTAGATGTCAGAATTAGAGGGAAATTGGAATGGAATTTAATGCAGACCAAAGTCATGACAATGTTAATACACATGCCCACTGTCATAATAAATGGGAAAAATATAATTCCAAATGAATTGTATTCCTTAATAAACAGGAAACTCTGCTTGTACAAGTTAAGTGCCGTTTTAAAGCTTACATTAGAACTATATCCTGACCGTAACATAAACTGAGACTCGCAAAGTACAGTACAAATGTAATATAAAATCTTGGCTATTTTAGCAGTCATATATATTCCCATTGTTAACATGTAAATTGAAGAAATTCCAGTAAATAAAAGAGAAGAAGGTTGAGATGGAAAAATAAAGGAATGGATCAAGTGTAAAGGAGTGGTTTTGCAAATAAAAGGGGATAATGCAATTGTGACTACACCAAGAATAACGTTAGAAGTAGCACTTTGAATGATTAGTTCAAACAACAGTGAATTCCATCGACTCCCTTTGATTCCCAGGATTGACCGTTTGTGGTAAAATATTCTTGATTGATTCATCACCCAACAGGAAGCGTTACTACGGTAGCTAAATGTCCATGTTGACACAAGACCAAGAAGGAAGAAGAC
>JAQFZG010005139.1:0-10755 GCA_034695465.1 Entomobrya nicoleti
TGTGTATGTATATCATGTGTGTACTTCTCTGTACTGATATAAATTAGCACTTGAAATAAAACTCAATTCAATTCAATCGATATCAGCGTAGTTTTCCCCGCCCCATTGTGTCCCAACAAGGCGAAAATATCCTCCTTGTACATTTTCAAGCTCATTCCCACCACCGCATATTTCCTCCCTAAATTCTTGCAAATATTTTGAACCTCAATTCCCACAGGAGTGTTCCTGACCCCTTCCTGCTCAAAACTCCCGTTCACATTTATATTGCTTTCGTTAGCCATTCCTTGGGATACTACAGACTTTTCACTAGCTTGACCAGTTGGTCCTTCCTTTGCGGGAACTACTTGATTATTCGCTGGAGTAGTAGTTACCTTTAATCCTTGTCGTTTCCGCTTTGCATCAAACAATTCGCAGAAATTGAACCAGTACCAAGGTCTCCTCACTCCATGCTCAGAAGGCAACACATTTTCAAAGTACAAAGCAAGCAGAGATTACACCATGATATCTCCTATCATCATCCAAATTAATTCCATCAGTGATACAGCCGCTAAATACCTATTCCCTCTTAAAGAAGGATAATTGAGGAGTTCCCATCCCCACCTGGCTCCATACGGCCTTTCTGTGTCGTCCAAAACTAGAATTAAATGAATCCCTGTTAGTCTAACTACCAAACATGTTTTTAGTCACGTGCAAAAAAAATTAAAATGTGTTCACGTTTACCTAACATTTCCAACTCAAAAATAGCATAGAAAGCAAAACTCATTGCGCAATTAGGAAAGCCAGAGAACCCGAGTCTGCTTACTGGAAAATTAATCACTAATCAGTAACGCAGTGACCACACATGTTATTACAGCAATTGTAGTGGCGATTGTAGCTGTGAAAAATAGGCAAGGAATAAAAATTAGCACATATTTCGTAAAATAAATAAATATGTATAATATACACTTACGTCTCTTAATTATCGAGGAAATAAAGAAGCACAAAGCAATAGTCCACAAAATATACAAAAGCAAAATGAACCAGACCAATGTCCAGTCCGCGTATACCAGTACGCCTTCCGGTTGACATTCGTCTGTTTCTCCTTTCAGTGTACTGAAAAGTGAGGAAGTGTAGGATGCGATTTTGGAGGCAATTAAAATTAAGTACAAAATTAAAATGATTCCTGGAGATGTTTCTGGGATGTCTGTGTTGCAGAAGGTTGTGAAGGCACAGGTTATCAGTATGCCGATTGGATATGATGTGGTCTAGAAGAGTTCCCATCACGCAAGCTGCATTTCCTTTTTGGATAGCGATACTGATCCGTTGGGGGCAGTGAACACCACAAATATAGCGTCAAACTGAGGGCAGTAGCCAATGCTGGAAAAGAAAAACCTCGGCTTTTCTACGGTCGTCGTTCCAAACCCAAACACGATTCCCTCTGAAGGAAACTCTTCGCCAGTTATCATTTTAAATACGGTAGTCTTCCCAGCACCGTTCACTCAGAGAAGCCCAAAACACTCTCCGTAATGCACATCAAAGTTGAGTCGACTCACAGCAGCAAATCCTCCAAAAGCCTTGCTTAAGTTCTGAATGACCATAATTTCCTTTCCAAATTCCTCTTCATTAATTTTTTTAAAATTACGATACTCAATTTGCTTTGGAGTACACTTTTTTGAACTATGAAATGAGAAATGAGAGTATGTATACCATGTTGTGATCAGTGCATGAGAATGGTACACTGCCTCCATTTGAAAATTTTAATTTGCATGATACATACACATGATCAATTGAAGTTGAAGTGGTCTTTTTACCATTTTTATGCTTTCTGGTTGTTATTCTTGTAGGAGCTTTCATAATTTGACTAATGTGCTCATGTAACTAATGTAAAATAAAACCACTCAATCAATCAATCAAGTTATGCTCTTTAGTTATACTATATAATTTACGATTTACGAAAGTAAGGCTTCACTTTCAAATCCCGTTATCTTCATACCTCCACCACAACTTTCGTTAAGTTTTTCAATTGCCTCCTTTGTTTCATTGTAGTTTGGAGCGTAATAAACCACCAGATCATTGCACCAACGTCACTTGTCAAGTTCAAACTTTCCGATATTCTCTATGCTACCATCTACATTCCGACCACAACGCAGGTATTCATTTGCACACTAATTTTCAGAAGAACGAAGTTCTCATCATCAGCATACAATTTCATTAATGCGTCATTAAAAAAGAGATATATATTTTTTAAATTTACCATAAGCAAAACAAATGAAATTGGCAAGATCACTTCCGGGCTTGTGATCAACCATTGCGTTTGTCGAAGAAGGAGATTCTTGAACAGGATTGCCACAAGCTTTTAAAAAAACATCATGAGTGTTTAACCTTTGAAGGGTCCTGTGACCAAAATCCACTTCCTGTACTTTACAGGTCAGGTTTCAACGTAGAACAGTAGGATATCGATGTAGCCTAATAGTTGGCGGTAATATCATTTTCATGAGAACGTTTGGGAGCAGAGTGTTGTATACGCGTTTCATATTTTTTTGGAATTTCTGGTGGCCTTGGGCTTCTCAAGTTCTTCTCAGAGCACATATCCCCCGCTTCCACCATTCTAGAGTAACCAAATATACAGAGACTTGACACAATTTGTTAAACATCCAGCTATCAAATGACCAATAAAATCCTGAAAATACAAATTATTCACTATTGTTAGGAAAGTATTTTTTAGAAAGATGCCGATAGAGCAGAACAAAGAAAACGAGGATGGTGCTCGTCAATACAAATCCAATGAAAAACAGTTGAGGTATTACCTGCCACCGCACTGCATGATTTACAAATTGATAATAGGCTGGCAGGAGATTTTGGTATTGTTCTAGCTTTGTAGTATAAATTAATTAGATTAGGGACCAAAAAGAACATGAATTAGTGCAACAATTAAAATCCTGCTATGCCATGAGAGACAGAGATGAAGAGGAGTTTACTTGGATGAGTATATTTGTATTCGAGAGATAAAGTAGAAATTGCATTTTGACCATCCCATGATATTAATTAAATGAGCAATTAAATTTTGACTATAATTTCTATTCGTGGTTGGTTTTCTGCATATTTTAGCATGAAGTTCTGCTACAGCATAACTTTTACAACCATCTACACTAGCTCCACCTTTTCTTGTACAGTGTCTTCGGAATCCATGGCTGGAGATTGTTGGTTGTTGGGTAGGATCATCATCCTTATCCTTATCGACGTTTTCATTTGATAAGAACAATTCATTTAACAAATTCATCTTCTGAATAGGTTCCTCCTTTTCATTCTCTCCAATGTCAGAAGGATTACCATTTATCACGACAAATGCCCCAATTGTACCAAAATGATTCCTGTGAGAAACGAGAAGAGCTTGAAACAAAATGAAAAACATTTAAAGTGAATCAACTCGTATGATTTTTACTCAAATGAATAAAAAGCGAAAGCTCTTGAAATGATTACCCCGCCGAAGATAAAATGGCCATGTAAATAAGTCTTCTTTTATTTACTTATTCTTATTATAATGAATGACTGAATAAATTTGTTTATTGCAGTTCTTATGCATTCATATTAATACAAAGCCAAGAAACCATAATACAAACTTGAAAAAAGCCTAATACAAAGTCAGATAAAAGTAGTAGTATCGTTGTAACATCAAAGAAAAAATGTACATTAGTCTATGTTAAAGAGCTGCTTTCTCCACATTTTAGAAATCGAAGACTTAACAACAACATTAGAACATATTATAGCATTCATAATTTGATTGTCACTTTCTGGAATTCTATTCAAGAGGGAAAAAATAAGGTTCCTTCTCATCAATAAATTATTTGTTAAATTTTAAAATTGTGAAAACAAACTTAGTGAAATGTTAATAAAGTGAAACCCATTAAAATTTATAATAAATTATTGACATTTACTCCAACTCATTCAAAATTCATGTAAACTCTTTCAATTTTTCTTCTTGACCAAAATCTTTCGTGAAATTACAAAAATGACCAGTCGGTAGTCTCACGTCACCCCAAATCTCCAACGTCTTCTTTCAACCATGCCATTTATCTGTTGTTTTAACAGCAGCACCACTTCCCTCACCCACGACAACTTGCCCGCTCTCCAGCTAAAATGCTCATCCCTCCGAGCCGCCGCTCACAACCGCACAAAAATATTTGAAGATCTCAAATGTCCCGTTTGCTTCAACGTCTGCGTGCCTCCCATCCACAACTGCATTAATGGCCACATAATTTGCAACACTTGTCGTCAAAAGGGTAACGTGAGTTCTTGCCCGACCTGTCGCAAGAGTCTCGCCGGTGCGAGAAACATGTTTGCTGAACACTTTGTTCTGAACTACGCCCAACAATGTCGGTACGCCAGCCAAGGATGTGAGCACCTCAGACTTAAAGGCTGCAACATGAAGCCTCACGAAGAAAAGTGCATGTTTCGACCATTCAGATGCATTGTTGGCTCGTGTGGACTGAATATCCCTTACAAAACTTTTTGGGACATGTGGACTGCGCTCACAAGGGTTCAGGCACGGACAAGCTGCCCATTCTAGTCCAATTTAAGTATAATCCAAAGGTGGACAATTGCGGGGGGAAAATGAAGTGGCTACCTTTTTACATTCATGCGTATGACCATGTTTACTATTATGTGATGATGCAGAGGTTACGAGATATTTTTTGGATTTGGGTCTACTCCCAACTTTCAAAGGAGGCGGATGACTTGGAGTACTCTTAGATTGCTTACATTAAACTTAAACATCCGGAAAGGGTGGGTTAACTATTTAAAATATGTGTAGGTTAACTAATTTGTGGAACTTTTAAAAAAATAACAAATTATTGTTTTATGAACAGAAAATATCCCAATCTTGGCACGGTACGGTGTACCCCATCCGCACTGCAGTAAAGACGATTATAAACGAAGGCTGTTGCTTCATGCTACCTTGTCAAGTGAGGAAAAACTTTGGGGTTCATGGGATCATCGACCTTACTGTGGATATCAGGGAAACGCCGAGACTTTCTTTGAAAGGTTTTAAAGAATTCGGGGGACGATGTCTCGGGAACGGCTGTGGTCTCTTCCTTATAACTAGCAGAGTATAATCGACCGCCGTCGTTTTATGAGCCGCAGAGTTCCCCAGAGCCGCCAGCTCCACCCCCGCAGGATTATAATTCCGCATCTAGTGAGCCAGAGCATCCGGTGATTTTTGATGAGAATGGAAATATCTTGTCGTCTACTAAGCCAGTTGTGGAATGTTCTAATCTGGACCGCGTGTTTCTTGGTCAAAAGCCGAGGATGCGAAGAACTGCGGCAATTGGGATTCCAAGCTTCAATCCTCTGCCTTCTCAGACAAGTACTGTGGCATCATTGCAGGATGACGTTCCTCCTCCGGCGAATATGCTGAAAATGACGAGTACTGATGAGGAGAGGATGATGGCGTTTTTGGGGATAAAATGGGAAGTTATCAATTTGAAAACGATACTATCGATAAGTTGTATATTTGCCCGACAAAATCTAACTTGAATCTTCCGTGAAATTAAATTTTGTGAATTGCAGTAGTTTTACTTAAACGTATATTTATATTTATCTGTTATTACTAATGCTTGGCATTGCTAAAGTCATCATTAAAATTATTGTCTAGTTCCACTTTTGTAATTTTCCGGTATTGAGACCCACGCAAAAATCTTCACAGTATGTACTCAGATTATGTTGATAGTAGGAAGTTTACTGGCGTGAATCCTGATTGTGTACGATAACACCGCAATGTTCACTGTCGATCCAGAGCTTTTTCCACTTAGAAGTTCCAACCCATCTGGAAACACTATTCCAATGTCATCATTAACTTGTTGCTGCTGTTATATTACAGTAATTAAATCAAAGTAAAAATATGCTGGTGACATAAATTTCGCGCAAGTATTTAAATACATTGTATAGTGTATTGTGTATATCATCCGACGCACTCTGTACATAAAATGCAGCGCACCTTTTCTCTTTGTGTAAGGCCACCTCCTGTGTTATAAGGACCACCACCCCCCCCCCCAGGGTTATAAGGACCACCATCCCCTCCAGGAGGTAGGTCAGGAATTTGCAGGGTTGGCTTTATGGTAGGATAACCTTCAGGATTTTTCGCTATGTTCCAAATTCTGTCACAATTGTCAATCACATCGAGACTGAACCCAAGCAGACATAGAGCTGACGCAATCGTTAAAATCCCAGCAACCACGTGAGCGATCATATCCTTACATCATAAGTAAAAATACAATATAACAACAAACACGACTTTTCCTTTTGAACTGGTCTGTTTCCAAAAATAAAATGGCTCACTCATCACTCACTGGGCTTACAAGGTTTAAAAAAAGATGAATATAGCATTGCTCTGACAGCTCAAACGGTAACATGAAAGTATACCTTTCCTACATTTCAGTGTAACTAGCTTGGATATATCCAACGGCAGGGAAAGCAATGACAATGAATTCAAACATCTGTTTATGTATTTGCGGCTTGATGCCTGTGTTGTGTAGAGATGCGTAAGAATAGAATCCCAAGATAGCATATACCATTTTGTCAACTTTGAGTATGGCGAGCATTATTATGAGATAAGCAAGGGGTTTTGTTTGAAGGAAACCGATTTGGAGAACTTGGCACCGGAAATGGGTAATTTGTATGCGAAAGGCGAGTATGCTTTGTTTATAGAACGTTCAATGTTCAATGCAGAATTGTCGGTATTGATGTCGACACTGCAAGTATTACATTTAGAAATGAAGTAGAGGATATACAATACAGAATCGCATTGGTAGAGTTTATTGCTTAACATTGACTCATTCTTAAAACTTGGTTTGATGTAAAGAGCTCTGCCGGCGGGGGGTGGCCTAGTATTTGCGACTTGGACTAAAGTAAACAGCTAAATTGTATTTGAAAATAAGTTGGTTATTTATTCCCTCACTGGAAATAAATTTTCTTTTTGGGCAAGTAATCCCTGTCAGGTGCTTAAGAAGGGCTTTCAGCATGGATGGAGTAAAACGTTGAAATAATCTGCTTGAACTAGTCCTCATGAAACTTGAAAACTGGAAGATAAACAATAAAAAATAGTGTTTCATGTAAAAAGTTAGTTTGCAAAAAATAGCATGACTATGTTTTTGAAATGGTTGCTTATCAATGACACTTACATTTTGGGAAGAAAGTGATACGTGTCCTTTACTTACTACGCTGTCATTGACAGAAGTAAATTAGATGTGTTGGTTTTAGTCTTCGTCGGGCGTTAATAGGATGATACCAAACACTGAAAAATTCAAAAAAGGGTAAAAGACGCTTCAGTGGTAAAATTGTATGTTCTAAAATTACATTACTTACTGGCTGCTAATGCCGAAATAGGCACAACGGCCCACCCTCCTGGCGCACCCACAACATACCAGGTTGTTAACCCAACTGAAGTAACGGCTATAATCACACACGAGCCAACAATGAATGTAATGATTTCACCCACGTTTTCGCCCACTGCAACGTGAAAAGATCGAGCCCGACCATCACCTCTCCCTATGTTTACTCGATTTGGATCCTACAAAGAAGGTTTTTATAAATGATAAAATTATGTTGTTCATCTTTCCATACAGCATTGTTTGATTTTTTTATCTTAGGATGCAGAGCCACCGATATGACAATTAGTCCAAAGAACTGTACATTGCATTATGGAATTATCAGCATCCATCCCTGGGTACCTCGCTGATAGGCATTTTATATGTTTATATTATCTATCAAACTTGGTAAGAGTACTTACTCTGTTTAAGGGACTTTGCTGTCTTATCGTTCTCAAAATGGGTGAAGGTGTTTTTGGTACGTCAGTATTCACTCCACCGGGTTGTAGTGTCGGGCTTGAGTTTGCTGCCGCTGTTCGAGCCGGTTGACTATTATTGTCGATAGGATTTTTCCTTTGTTGCTTTATAATTACGGGCTATAATTTAAAGTTGAACATTGAAGTCATTAATCAAACCAAAATTGAAACTTCAAAACATTCGCAGAATACGTAAACTTGTCGTTGGACATAAACTTTCCCTAGTTCGAAAGAATAGTATTCGAAATTGATTAGACTGAATGAGTTATTTCCCTAGCACTTTCCTCACGACAGAGTACGGTGATTAATTAAAAAGCCACGGCAGGCCAAAATTCTACAATTAAAAATAAACCTCACGACATAAAACATTCATATAAACCTGAGAGTCTATTCCAGGTCTTTTGATAGGCTTTCCAGTGGTGTTTGCCGTTGAGAATTTTTCTGCTTCTTTAAGCCTTGTAATTGTGGAGGACGTGATTTGATCGATTTGGGCACGTCTACAAATGGAAGTAAAAATATTGAGTATTACTTTATTTGACGTATTATTGCGATAAAATATTGCTGACGACAGAAATTAGCTTTTCATTAATTTTGCAGACGGTCTTAAAAATTCCATTACTTCTGTTCCAAAACGCTAGTAAGTTGGCCAACTACTTCAGCGAATACTGTCTCAATGTTTGCTTCTTTGACCGTAAGTCTTCGGACAGCATCTTCTACAAAACTAGAAATTAGTTCACTCAACGAAATATCCATATCTCAATGTGGGTTTCGAAATATCACGACAACAGAAGCGAGAGTCAAACCTAGCTTATCAATTCGATAGGGTTTTGGTGAAAAAGTTAATTGGATGAAAAAACTAAAAAAAAATATAACATGCAAAAATGTAACACTTTTAAATTATCTCGTTTAGTTTATCGTTGCATGGTAAATTGGTACCAGAGAACCAGATTTACTACATAGCCTCCTAGCTGATTACGACATTGGAATAGTGTTTCCAGATGGTCTTGAACCTTTGAATGGAAAAAGCTCTGGATCCAAGTTGAACAACGCGGCGCTCTCGTACAAAATCATAGTCCATGCCAGTAAAGTCCCTACTACCAACCAATTGTATCAGGAAAAACTTGGAACTAAAAATTTGAAACTCATTACACTAAACAAAGGTGTTAAAATGAAAATTATAAAATAATAATACTCATTTAGTACTTTAGTTTGATTTGAAAAAAAAACTAAATCATTTATTTTTATATTACAATAGGTCATGTTGAAAACTATCAGTCATCAAGATTTTTGAGCATTCAAAATACTCTTGACCAGGTGCTCATTGAGATGATAACAGGCCAGCAGAATTTGACTTATAATGTAAGTCATCTTTAAAATATACACAATTAGCTGATCAAAATAGATTTTACATATGAATTTTACAAATTTTTTTGATAGATTTTCTTAGAAATGTTTGATAAATACATTCCCCCTCAATATCCTCAAGAGCCTACTGGTCCTAATAAAACAATAAACATGCAGGCAATGTTTCAAGGTAGTCACATGGCAGGCATTTTAATTCCACCGTTGCTCTCCTTCTCCATTCTATTCGCTATTCCAACAATTACGAGGAACGTGGTCAGCGAAAAGCAGACGGGAATTGGAGAGCTTCTCAAATCGGCTGGAGTGTCTGGAGGAATCCAATGGCTGGGCTGGATGATCAATTCCCTAGTGCCCATGCTGGTGGCAATTTCCATTTGCACACTTCTCTTATTCAGTAGGTTGGCGGATGAATGGGAGGATCACAATGGTATAAAATGTCTTCCTGAAGCAATTTTAGTGTACTCGGACTGGACACTGGTGTGGTTTATACTATTTCTGCACGTGTCCTCGACCATTGCAATGTGCTTTTTCATTTGCTCATTGGCTAAAAAACGTAAGTCAATCAAAACCTGGATTCACACTTTTAAAATGTTTTACTTGTGTAAAATATACCGTTAATTATATTTATTTTTCTTAAATATAGCTACAATCGCGACCACTATCACGCTAATCATTTCTGTTGTTAGTGCGTTACTATTTTTCGCCCCTGCCAATAAAATTATGCTGTCCATCTTTCCAAACTGTGCACTCACTTTTGCCTATTTTCTGATTGATCGGGCTGATCGCACAGGTAAAGTGGTATTTTGAGTGAAATCTCACTGAAACTTGAAAAAGGTAGCATTATAAAAATGTATGCATATTTTACTTGTTATTTTTTAGTTTTGGATGAGTCAGAGAAACCATTTGGTGCTCAGTGGAATTGGGAATTTTACAACCATTACTTTGACGAGAATGACTATCCTGCAGGTAGAGATATTCAAAGTATTCATGATGCTACACTGCTCCAAATTATGGCAATGATGATAGCTGATCTAGTAGTGTACTCCCTGTTGGCACTTTACCAACAATGAATGTAATTATTTCACCCACGTTTTCGCCCACTGCGACGTGAAAAGATCGAGCCCTACCATCACCTCTCCCTAGGTTTACTCGATTTGGATCCTACAAAGAAGGTTTTTATAAATGATAAAATTATGTTGTTCATCTTTCCATACAGCATTGTTTGATTTTTTTATCTTAGGATGCAGAGCCACCGATATGACAATTAGTCCAAAGAACTGTACATTGCATTATGGAATTATCAGCATCCATCCCTGGGTACCTCGCTGATAGGCATTTTATATGTTTATATTATCTATCAAACTTGGTAAGAGTACTTACTCTGTTTAAGGGACTTTGCTGTCTTATCGTTCTCAAAATTGGGGAAGGTGTTTTTGGTACGTCTGTATTCACTCCACCGGGTTGTAGTGTCGGGCTTGAGTTTGCTGCCGCTGTTCGGTGCTAACTGGATTCTATTCCCCGACGAGTGGGACAGCGATTGTGAATGGACATGATATACAAAACGATACGGATAATGC
>JAQFZG010005140.1:0-10754 GCA_034695465.1 Entomobrya nicoleti
AAATGTACCGAAAATGCACATTCAGTAGTATTTAATTAGAATGGTTAGGTTAATGAATGCATACATTACCTTCATTTCCCTGGACACGATCAGATGTGCATTACTGCTCCACTCCAGGTCATCACTTTTACTAACGTACATAAATGGCAAAGGTAAATGAGTTAACTGTAAATATGTTGAATCAAAACAAAATTATAAAAACATTATAATTTTAATTAAAATGTACCGAAAATGCACATTCAGTAGTATTTAATTAGAATGGTTAGGTTAATGAATGCATACATTACCTTCATTTTCACTGGACACGATCAGATGTGCATTACTGCTCCACTCCAGGTCAACACTTCTTACTAAAGTACATAAATGGCAAAGGTAGATGAAAATTGTAAATATCTATAATTATAACTGAATTAAAAGTCAAATATAATTCTAATTATTTATCCAATACGGCAGAGCTTTTTTATTCTTGTTTTTTTTTGAAGTCACATTGGTATGACCTTTGACTATTGGCCAGTTCACGCACGTAAACAATAAATTGATTGTATCCTTCTCCCTCACCATTGCACAGCTGAGCTCTGCGCTATCCCCTTATCACATGCACTCGCAAACGTATAATGCGGAATCTCAGGCTTAGAAAGAGAGCTCCTCCAAATCATTCTGTTTTTGTCCACCAGGTGGTGTATCAAAGTGAGGACATTTCAGGACGATCAGCTTTTATAGATACTAGATTAAAAGTCAAATATAATTCTAATTATTTATCCAATACGGCAGAGCTTTTTTATTCTTGTTTTTTTTTGAAGTCACATTGGTATGACCTTTGACTATTGGCCAGTTCACGCACGTAAACAATAAATTGATTGTATCCTTCTCCCTCACCATTGCACAGCTGAGCTCTGCGCTATCCCCTTATCACATGCACTCGCAAACGTATAATGCGGAATCTCAGGCTTAGAAAGAGAGCTCCTCCAAATCATTCTGTTTTTGTCCACCAGGTGGTGTATCAAAGTGAGGACATTTCAGGACGATCAGCTTTTATAGATACTAGATATGAATCTATACCGCTGAGCCATACGTACATTTAAGCATTCCAAAGTAAAACTGGATCTAATAATACCAGTGTGGTAATTACTATTTCTAATTGACAGTTTATAAAGTTTTCTAGTTTATAAGTCATTGACACTTCAACAATAGAGCTGTATCAACCAATAAAGAGTTGAAATAAGGAAACATCGCCGTGTTAAAAATTGAAGACAAGCAATTCAGTATACTCCTCTGTAGTATGTTTCAATAGAGATGTAATTTTTAAAAGCATGCATACTGACTTCCAGCTAGATTATATTGTAGGCAGGCAGGTAACAGTTTGGAAACGCTAAGGTTATACAGTACACAGAACAATGAAAGTGAGATTCCGTCAAAATGGTGAATTTCTCATCTCTTTCCTAAATCGAATACTTCAAATGTATACAGGATATTCAATTTAAAACGAAAGTATGATTGCAGTCAAGAAAATACCTTAATCTTGGTGCCATGAAATGCACAATTAGTACAACGTGTTTCAAGCTTAAATTAAATATTGGAAAGGTTTTTGTAATACCATTTATGCATAGTAAACTATATTCTTGCGCAACGTTATTTCATAGCATAATTTTCTTTTTATTTGTAAAAGACTGCTTCGGAACTTGGAACTAGAGTTTCTTCACCATAACCAGAGCAAAGTGGTCTTCATTGAGGTCCTCCTTATTGAACACTGGGTTTTCTTCATGATCCGTAATTTCATCATAGTCCATTCGAGCTACCTGATCGAATCCACGTTTTTTAGTAGCCTGTTTTGTGTATGGACTTGTTACCACGACAAGTGCATGTTTAAATCCTTCAGCTTGGAGAAATTTTATAGATCGATCGTACAACTCTCCAGCTATTCCTTGGTTGCGAAAATCTCGGGAGGTGGATGCGATGAAAAATTCTGCCCACGAGCTAATATTATATTTGTTGGCCACATCCGCTCTAGCTTCCAACTCGTGTATAAATTTCAGGATGATTTGAACTTGTTTGGAGTGAAGTGGAATGGAGTCGAACGATATGTCGGGTGTATGAATGAATGTTATTCGGACTCCTGCGATCTGAAAAATCAAAGAGATATGTTTTTAATAAATATCAATTTGAAATGTAGGTTTGTTAGGGTAATTGAGTCATATTTTTATATACCTTTCCACTTTCCTTGTGTTCAACTAAGAAACTCAGCCCGTGTGTCAATAAAATCTCCACGACACGATTCATATCGTCGACATAGTCCTGACTCCATCCAAGTAGCTTTGCAGTGGGCTCGTCTTTTATAAAATTATTAGCGAGATGTTCAAAAACTGCAGCATGGTCTGAAAGTTGAATTCGTCGAAAGCGAAAGTCCTTCCAGTCTCCCTCGATCGTTCTATAGCTTTCTTCAGACGGCATGGCTCGGCGTTTATTAAATTGTTGATGTGTTTCGTACGCTTTCCAAATTTCAGTTGTGTTCGAATAGACAAGTGATCAATTGGATGGATGAAGAATCAATAGACAATTTAAATTGAAATGAGTTGTCGAAAATAGTATTTTATTGTGCAAAGCACAAGTGGAAGATGACGTCAAGTTGATAATTACATTTTCCATATCATATATCAGTTTTGTACTCTGCACCATGTTGTATAGATAAGATGTTATGTCACACAAGCAAATAGAATTTCATTTCATGTATGTAAGTATGTATAAAACATCAATGTATTACCACTGCCTCATCTGAGTTTTATGAGTACCTACCTGTCACCATCGCCCGTATAATTCGAATATAAAGTTTATAAATTTTGTAATAACACTCAATTTACTTTTGAAACATTTTATTTATGATTTTAAGCAAACAAAGTAAAACTCCCCATTCATTAAAATAGGTTTTCGGATTTGACAGGGGTTGACATAATAACTAGCATATGGTGACGCCGGTAGTATGAATTAAAAACTTGATAATAATTTTGAATTCTCGACAGATCAGCACTTGTCTTACTTGTGACTGTGAAGATGACTGAATTTAATCGCTCCGTATCATTTATCTTTAATGACACTTGAAGCATGTTTGACTTGTTCTAAAAGCCACAAATGAGTGTAAAAGCAAATAAGTCACTTGGAACTTACATATTTTTAAGGTGGAAGATAATCATGAATTCCATAAAAAGTTTACGAACCCAATGAGTGCTCTTGAATTTCATCCCACAAAATGAACGTGGGGGTATATTATCTAAATCTAATATTTTTCATAAATATGCATTTTTAAATGCCATACTAATTTGTACCCTAATTAATCCAAAATCGTGTACTATGAATGAAAAACTCATCTAATTCGAATTTTGAATTATCTAAAATCACAACTTGTCACTGTACTTTTTTGATGTTATATCAATTATGAACTGCATTTAGGTAAATTAGCTAAAACGAGATACTGCTGCACATGCACTGTTAGACAACTCGTTTTAACTAACTGCGAATTAATTCATACAACTGCAATGTGCAATGCAATTAGTATATCTGTGTCTGGTTTGTCTATGTAAGTACTCCTACAACGTAAATAATACACTATTTCTTCACTTGAATTACAAACCAAGTTTAAAACAATGCTCCCAATTCAGGGCTGTGAGAATTATTTTGTACAATGTAACAAAGAATCATACACTGTGAGTATTCTAGTATAACAGTGGAAAATGTTTTATAAAGTTATTTGATAAAACTACCATTGCCACTGTTGCTATCTCCATTATTAAGGTAACCTTCCATTAACAAGGTAATATATAGAAAAATGCAGAAAAGCTAGGTGTACATTATAACATAATCATTAGTTGCATTTCCTCTCCAAATCTGATTTGTCGATTAACCTGACACCAGAGTAGAACGTTTAGGAATACTAAAACAAACCAAAATAAAAATTATTTTTGTAAGAAATTTGAAATGTCAAAATATATTTTAAGACAAATGTTCTCACTCGCAGTGAGTTTGCTGCTATTCGATATAACAGGTAGTGCACAATATTCCAACAGGACGTTTGGATGGACAGCAGGCGTGTTAGAGGAAAAAACAATTGTTGATATTTCAAAAAATAACCTAAAAGACGATCCTCTGGTCGCCATAAAAGATGGAGTTTTAATTGGTACCCATGGAAAAACAATAACTGGAAGACCCATAGCATCATTTCGGAACATTCCTTACGGACAGGCGCCAGTTGGACCTTTGAGATTTCAAGCGCCACTCAAGAGTCCAGGATGGACTGGAGTAAGAGATGGAACCCAACCAAGTCCGCAGTGCATTCAGATTGATTTTATGACCAAGGAAAGGTCGATCCGTGGTCAAGAAGACTGTCTCTACCTTGAGGTACATACGCCACATTTGCCTCAAGACGAGGAGAAGGAGACAAGGCCTTTCCCGGTAATGGTATTTTTTCATGGGGGAAGCTTTGCATCAGGTGCAGGAGGTCTCTATGGGCCCTACTATCTCCTGGATCAAAACGTTGTCTTGGTTACTGTGAACTTCAGATTAGGACCATTTGGATTTCTGAGCACGGGAAATGAAGCCGCTTTTGGGAACGCTGGATTGAAAGATCAAGTGTTATCTTTGCAGTGGATTCAAGAAAACATTGGCTATTTAGGTGGAGATCCCAACCGTGTCACCCTTTTTGGACAATCTGCAGGCGCTGGAGCTGTTCAGCATCATATAGTTTCGCCATTGTCACGAGGTATTTCATTCATTAACATTATAATTGTAAAACAACAGTGTACGAAAACAATATATGTTTTTATAATGATTTTATAAGGTCTTTTTCACCGAGGCATTTCTCATAGTGGTTCGTCGTTTACCTGGTGGGCAATCTCTGAAAACGCTCCAGAGCTAGCTCAAAGGGTTGCCGCACTTTTTAGTTGCAATCCACAAGACAACTCTCACAATATGGTGGCTTGCCTACAGAAAGTTCCAGCTAGGGAGCTAGTCACTGCCCACCTAAATCTCTCCGACTGGAATGGCTTTCCGATTGTATTATTTGCCCCCGTAATTGAACCCAAGCATCAAGGTGCGTTTCTCAGTGATCACCCGGCACAAATTTATAAGAATGGTGGAGCATCGAAGGTTCCTTGGATTACAGGGTTTACAAGATATGAAATGGGTTGGCTGTTTGCCGACTTTATACAAAATACTACGGCAGTTGCTGAATTGAATAGAGACTGGAATACTTTGGGTGAAGTATTTATGACCATTAGGAACATCAGTGGGAACAATGGCAGGACAGCAAATAGAATTAGAGATTTTTATATGGGGAAGGAAATTATGGAGATTGGATATATAAATCGGTATCAAATAGCTCAGGTGAACAGCAAAGGAATTCTTTTTTGGAAAAATTCTAAAATAGGAAGTAGAGTGACTTTGTGTATATTGTATTTACACTCGATTTTCTTTCTTCTTTTACCTTAGATGCTTGGGGACAGATTCTTTCTACAAAGTGGCCTGGACGGTATGAAATTACATTCTCATTTCACAGGAGAGTCTGTGTATGCTTACGAGTTTTCATTTGAAGGAAAGTATAGCATTGTTCAGTTGTACGGACAGGATGCACAGGAATGGGGTAACTGGAAACATATTTGTTGGAGAACTACATAACATGCTTTCTTTATCATCTTGCAAATTTAACGTATTTATTGTGTCATATATTTCAGGTGTGGCACATTTGGATGATATCATTTACCTTCTTAATAATACGGAACATTTCTCACAAATTAGTACAGAGGATACTGAAGAATATAAAATGTCACAAATTATTACCAGTACTTGGGCAAATTTCGCTGATTCGGGGTAAAATAATGCCCAAAATAGTGTATTTATACAGATTGTTGGCTTATTAGCTTACGTGAAACAAAATGGTTTAATTGTAATTTCTTTTTTTGAAAATAGAATACCTCACGTTGGAACCAAAGCAGAAAATATATGGTTGCCCATCCATTCTTCCGAGGACCAATTCAATACAGTCTCAAATATAGAAAAGTTTCAATTTCTTGACCTAAACTTGAATCCAAAAATGGTTCAGAACCCATACACTGAGCGATACAAATTCTGGAAAGATCTCAATATTATCGACGAAGATTAAGTTGCAATCGATATTGTACATTTTGTAAACATGTACATTCGCAGAGAATTAAAGAATAAATTAATCAACGCTTACAAATTCCAAATGTCCTAGATTTTACGACGTCGTTACTTATACTCATTCTCTACAAAATACGTAATCTTTTGTACTGTGCTTGGTACCTGTCAACACACGCGATCTTCTTAAACAATAAGTTAAGCCTATCTAGTGGGTGGATATATGGGGCTTATGTAAAGGTCAAAAACTGAACATTACATGCATAAGACCGTCGTGTTAAGTAAAACAGGATTAAAGTGGACTACTCTTGCTTTCTGACGCATTGCACGGTTAGTTGACATTTAGGGCTTCAATCTGTTTGTCATTTGCTTGTTTCTCCGATTCCAATCAATAAACATGTTCCACTTTTGGACTTCTGAGACTTGATCCGACCGAATACGATAGTCAAGTCACTACATTTCACGTAACCGTAGGACATCTACTTATCCGTGTGTTGTGATGTCAAGAAAGAGGTGTACAG
The DNA here is from genome assembly GCA_034695465.1 of Entomobrya nicoleti. Taxonomy (NCBI): domain Eukaryota; kingdom Metazoa; phylum Arthropoda; class Collembola; order Entomobryomorpha; family Entomobryidae; genus Entomobrya; species Entomobrya nicoleti. The sequence continues at coordinate 6,663 of JAQFZG010005140.1, forward strand.
CTCTTTGATCCTTTGAGCTTTAACATTCATGATATTTTGCAAAGGTTTTGAATTGCTTACAGTTATATGACGCCATGCGATCTCCAGGTTGGCGTATTCAGTGAAAAGGACATACGGACATACGACGACATATCATGCATACATTAATGAAGTCCGCACATGAAAGAAGAACATGTCTGCTAAAAAAAACTTTCCTTTTGTATCTCTACAAAACCATTTGGTTTTCAATTGTACCAAGTCTTTGGTACAATACTTTAAGCAGCATTTTTTTATGGCCAATATGCAGTGTTTCTGTCACAAACATCACAGAAAATTATCTCAATTGATTGTGCATACAACCAGATTCTAAGCAAATAGCAAATCACAAGAAATTTCGCTCTCTTTCACCTTCTTTACAAGATGCAAACAATATTCTAATCTTAAGAATATAACGTCTGTTAGATTCCCTTTTACTAGAGTAAAGCTTCTTACGCAGTTTTCGTAAGTTTTATAAGACTTTGTGTACTTACACAGCTTTAGTCTGACAATTTTTCCAGCTTTCGATACCAACAAACATCTCACTTTGTATTATGTTATGTTATATACAGCTAGAAACTTTTATAGAATACAAATAGAATAGAATATAAACAAGTAATGATCATCTATTCAAATTTATTTGCCTATCATCCATTATTCAGCATTTAGAATTGAATTTTGCCAGGATGATGCTCGGAGTTCTCTCAGTGAAAGCACGAACTAGTACTTTTTTACTTTCAAATTACACAAACCAGCCTCCAGGTTTGGTTTAGAACGTGAGTTTAGCAAAAGTTCGCATTTTTGCATTCTCTGTTCATAAGCCAAAGCTGCCAATTATGCTGCATTTGGATAAAGAGGCATCTCTGTGCGTCTGGATGGAAGAAATAAGTTGCACACTTCTTTTTTCATGTCTAACGTCTCCTGTGTGTAATGCTTGATGTGTTCATGATGTTCAGTTTCTTTGCAGCTGGTCATTATTACAATAAAGGTTAGTTGCCAATTTTTGTAAGGTTAATCCCTGGAGATGTTTTTGGTGGTAAGTTAAAGTTTGTATACAAACGTTGTCCTACGAGAACAGACAGTTTTGAATTGTTTGACTATTCGTGCGAGCATTATTGTGGCGAAAAAGGTTTTACTTGTTTGACTATCTTGTTGTAACACACGTAGTTTGTAATCCTACACCAACAAATATTAAAATGCTTTCACTTCATCCTTTTCCCATATGAGTATTAAAAGCATTTTTATACAGCCTACGCTTTTAGAATACAACATGAAACGTGAATCTTTTGTTTCATTACGGGGGTTTATCAATTAGTAAAATTTTACACAGAAAGATAAGCTTTGTCATGTTTTTAAAGTCTTTGATGAAGATAATGCTTGGGAAAATAATGCCCTGTTCAAATTTGTTTATGGCAAGCTTTTGCACAACAAACGAATCATTCTAACATTATAGAAAATTAAACCTGAAATATTAATGTAGCTGAAAGAGTTTTCTTTTCAAAGTCACCAAATGTTCAATGCGATTTAAAAATAAAAATGACTTGCCCTCATAATGGACGTACATATCTACTTTTCAAACAAATGCAAAATTCTTCTATATTTTGTGACTTTTGAATGTTTCATTTATAACATTTGTAACCATTTAATTTTCAGTCCATTTTCCATTTTAAGCCCTCTGACTATGCGGTTACCCTCGTTTGCTAAATTATTGATTAAAGAGGCTTTCAAAATATATATGTAAGGGCTTATGAAAAACTTGGAAAGGAGTTATCATATTGAAGAGTGGACAAAAAGACGACCAAACGACACAATCATGTTCATCTGCTTAATAGTTCATAATTCAATTCCCCTTTTAGCTAAAGAGTGAATAAAAAGGGGGAAAGATCAAAAAGTAAAAAGCAAAACCGACAGGTTACGACGAGTGAAAAGTGAAATCAAATAAAAGTAGTAATATATTTGTGCTTGTTGCTCAACTTTCACAGTTTTAGTTGTTCACTGTCTGCCAACCGAGCAACAGCAATCTCAAAGAAACTGCAATAATTTTTTGTTTGACGAGACTATATAGTGATTGGACTAAACCATGGTATGAGGTGAGTATAGACATTGTTTAGCCCTTTCTTTATACCACTTTTACTTGAAACTTGCCTATGTACACAAAGTTTTGGCTCGGCAGATAGTAAGTTTGTGCGTGTTAGTGATAAGTACTTACAACAAGTTCTATAACAAGCTCGTTGTCAGTTCACCCCGCAGCATTTACAGTTCCTACTTTGGCAAACTCGGTCTTCTCTAGTTTAGTCGAGTAATTGCCAACTTCCCTGACTAGTGGCTATTTACTTCCAAGGACTGTTTCCGCTAATCCTCAATTGAAATCCAGTCGAAGGGTAAGCCTTTAGTAGTATATTTTAGCTAGTTAAACTAAGTTATCTGAAAGTCACACATCTTGCAATAAAAACGTTCTATAAAATTAAAAGAGACTGTTGTTGAAATTGAAATCTGTAATCCTATAAAATAAGCAATGAAATAATTTCAAATTTTGATTTCACAGCGTCTTTAATCTTACAGGAAAATATTGCAAATGAGTTAAATTTTCTAAAACATTCATACATATGTAGTCAAAATCATAGTTAATTATATGAAGAAGAAAATATTCTTATAGCATTCAACCCGAGTGTCAAACAAATGAAAAGCATTCATTGAGATTAAATGAATCAACCTTATATCAAATGTCATTTGCAGAAATCCGACGGAATTGTACCTGACACAAAAGTCTCTCCAGCATCTTACGCAACCTTGTTAGCAGATGTACTAGACAATCATCCATTCAAAATGCCTGTGCAACCCGAACCCAAGCTTTACTTTCAAGGGCAATCGATTTGGTTGAAAATGTCTCTTCTCTTGTTTCTGCAGTTGGCAGGGGCTCATCCTATAGCACCTATTTTTGGTAAGTGGTTTTTATTATCAAAATAGAATTTTCCCCACATAATTACCTATATGCCTTTAATTGAAGAAACACATGGCGTTTCAGATTCCCCCATTCGAGAAGCTCGCAGCAACCAAGTGGGTTTCACGAATAGAATCAACCCACCCTCCATGGGCAGCTACAGCTTTCCTGTAAATTTCCAGAAATTTGACAGTCTAAAAGATTACTTCATTCCTGATGACTTACCAATTATGGCAACATCGTCAACTTCATGGAAAATAAAGAGGCTAAGTGGCAATCCATTACAGAAAAAGCCTGAAAATGAAGAGATTCCCACTCAGTCTGATAACGCCAACAGTCTCAAGTACCGAGGGACAATTGCAGATTTGGAAGAGGCCCTGATTAATTTGCATCACATTCCCCCTCCTCCTCCAGCAACACCATCTAGTCCACCAGCTGCTGTCTAGAGAGTGTTTGAAGAGGAGCGTCAGAGGAAATCTGAGATTAAAATTTCCTTAATGTACAACCTCTTTGTTTTCCAATTTTTTAACCATATTTATCCTTGAAGCAATTTTTTGATGTCATAAAAAGGTATTAAAATCTCTCTATCAAATTGAACCAACAAAAATGTAGTACCATTGTAACGGTTGCTGCATAACACGTCTCCATTTATACATTTCATGTTTATATCAAACCACTCATGTCATCATTCTTCGAATCCATTTATCAATTACACGGCACGAGTTCATGCACTTGTGCACGCGAATGATCAATTCACAATTAACAGGATACCTGTGTCTATCCAAATGGAATTCATTGACTATGTATTTCCTTTTAGAACACGAAAATGGATAATTAGTGGAATTATTTTTACTTCCGCCCAAGAGATGCCCTTGTTCGAATTCGGTACTTATCAAGACGTTTCCCCGTACCGCCCACATTCCGTCTTTGTTTTCTTACAAGAAATTACTTCAATCACACGCTCCGTTTTCTTTGTTCTTATTGACGTTTCCCAGAGAAAATGAGCCAATGTAAAAACAAAAGAGGAAAGGCAGAGAAAGGCCAGTATGTAGTGCTCATGTTTTATCATTTCCCATTCAGGCATATTTTTGTAAAAATATTTATTTAATATATTCCTGGCAGGGTGCAGGAAATGT
>JAQFZG010005141.1:0-10753 GCA_034695465.1 Entomobrya nicoleti
TTTCCAGATCCAGAAAAGTTTGATCCAGATAGATTTCTGTGTGAAAATGTCAAAAAACGGCATCCATATGCTTACATTCCCTTCAGCAGTGGCCCAAGAAATTGTATTGGTTCGAAGGTCGCTCACTTACAAATCAAAGTTTTTATGGCTTGGATTATTCGAAATTTTGAGGTATTGTCAACTGATAAAGTAGAAGATGTAAAATTACATCTTGGATTGACTATTGTGCCAGAACGTCCCTTTAATATTATTTTTAAAGTACGTGCACACAATTAATGACGTTATGGATCAAAGTACGTGTAATTGAGGGAAGCGTCAATTAAATGGGGAGCAAAAATTGCTTGCTGGGAGCATTTTAGTAAGGGCGATGGGAACAGAGTTTTCACGGCGTCATTTTTTTCAAAAAAACGATTTTATTTGTAAATTCAAAGGTCGTATTGTGGATCGTATAATGAATCCTTTGTCACTTGGGCATTACTTGTGGTTCCATCTTTAAAAAAAAGGAATTCAATCGGATTAAAAATTTCCTCGAAGAATTTAAAATAAAGGTTTATTAGCAAATTATAATGAATATACAATTTAAATTACTATTGCTATACATTTTTGATTTAATGAACTTTTCAAAAGAATTTACAAAGACATAGAGAGGAAATGGAAAAAGAGAACACAAATGAAGCTGCCGACATAGAGGAATCTAAAGTTTCAGACCTAAGTGAAGTTTCTAAAGAATATTAATATAAAACCCCATGTTAATCAAATGGTAGTTACTTTATCTCAATAGTAACAAGCGACGGTGACCACTCTATATTCATTTCTAATCTCTATTATTTTAGTAAAATAATTACCTTTAAGGGGTACGGGGACAAATTCCTCATTTGAAAAACTATAATAGCTCATAAAATGTTGATTTCTGTGATGCTTCAACATTATAGCATAGTAAATAGGAAAAGTTAGTGTATTTAAGAAGACTTTATGGGATTTTGTTGAAAATGTATTTAATAGTAAAAACAACAAATTTATTTGAGTGTTTTATTAATTAGAAATTTACCATTTAATGTAAACATTTGATACGTTTTAAGTGTAGGCATTTGATAATTTGTACATTTCTTACAAATCTTTATGTTTGGATTTATAGTATGCTTGTATGAAACAGTACTCCAGATAATTAATTTGAAATTAAAAATTATATAAAATCATAAAATTCGATTCGATAAATTTATCATCATGACTATGACATTGAAATGCATAAAAACTATATGCATAAAACCAGTCATGCTGCCACAATGTAATTTCAGTAGAAGTATGTAATGAGGGAAAAAATGTCAACGAACAGTCAGTTAGACTTGTCGCTTATGTTCTTTAGATAATGTGTTTGAAAAACTCTCCACTGATCCTTCTATCTTTTTTTAGACTAAATTTGCCATTTCATAAAACCCTTTACATACGTTTAATCATAATTGCTGCGTTCGGTAGTCTTTCTCGTTTTAGTTATAATATATAGCTAATGCGCATTTCAATACTACATGTTGAAAAATACCAGGGACCGTTCTCTGATTCAGTGTTTTTCTGAGTACTAGACAATTTGCTGTGAAAAACTTTCTTACAAATAAAAAAAGTATTGATGTTTTAAATTGATTAACGTTTTACAGTTTATTGCTTAAATTAACGTACAACTTTCTAAAGACAATCTACAAGATAAGATGAGTTAGGAAAAACAATATAACGTGTTTTAAACAATTAATGATACAGGGTTCTGCTAATGTTTTAAATTAATTTTTTATAAATTCCAACGTTTCGACTTGTTTTATACAAGTCCTCTTCAGGGAAGATAGAAATTATAACATAACAGCGAACAAAAGTAATTTCATACATAAGTCAATAATTTCAATTTGGATCAATATAATAAAATAACGAGAATAAGGAATTCCAAAATTTGTGTAAGTAGTCACGAGCACCTTCTTATTTTCTGTTCATGAGTGGGTTCCGATTTTGATAAGCATTTCTTATTACACACGATTCTTTGATTATTCGTTGGAAATCTCTTGGTTTCGGAGTATGACCTCTGCTTCGCTACATATTACTTGTAAAGGTCGTTTTATTAAACCTGTTCCCAAGCCTTCATTAGGAATGATGATAACTTATGTAATGTACCGTTTTCCTCTAAATCCATTTGAGTAATAAATTCTCCTTGGACATCACCAACATCAGACGTATCTTCTTCCAATGCCGAGTTTATTTTGTTGGTTAAGTCAATAGACATGAGGGAGTCCATTCCCATGTCAGTAAACATGACATCATCCCTGATATCTTCCTTCGCTGTACCCAAAGTCTCACAAAGCATTTCCAGAACAGAAGTCCTAATCAAATTTTCCTTTTCGCGCTCATCTGCACTCCGTTTCAGTAGAGTTGCTAGACAAACTGTATCATCCTTAGCCGTTGACGATGCGACATCTTGAAACAATTCAGTTTGACAAGTTACCGATGATGATATCTCAATATCTTCTAAAATAGTTTTTCTGAAATTTGGAGACAATTTTAGAACGCCAGGAAAATCAATTGTTGCAGCCACAATCTGATTTTGTTGTTCGTCGTTGCTTTGCATGAAGTAACCTAAAGCTTGGATACCTTCGTCAATGGAAAATGGTTTAAAAGTGGTAACTTCCACATTTTCAGCAAGACCAGCTCTCCACTGACCCCAATTCACTGATAGAGCAGGAAGACCCATGGATGTACGGAGAACTGCCAGATTGTCCATGTATGAGCTGGCGCAAGCATAATTTGTCTGACCCACATTGCCAAAAACTGATACTGCACTAGAGTAAAGAACAAAATGTTCCAAAGGTATATCCATAGTGAGCCGATGAAGATTCCAAGCACCACGTGCTTTAGGGCTGATGACTCGTTCAAAATTCAGCCAGTCTTGGTTAGAAAGAAGCTGGTCGGAAAGTATGGCAGCGCAGTGGTGGACACCCCTGAGGGGGGGGAAATCCGTTAACATTTCTTTAATCAAAAATTTACATTGGGTAAAGTCAGATACATCAACCTCCTTACATATGATGATTGCACCAAAGCGCTCCTTTATATCCTCAATAGCTTGTTTTACAGCTTTTGATGCCGGAGACCGACTGGCAAGTACAACGTACTTGGCCCCCTCTTTTGTAACCATCCATTTGCATACTTCGAATCCTATCCCAGTTTTCCCTGCAGTGATGAGATAAGTACTTCGGTCATTGAAAATACAAGCTTTTCGTCGACCACCGTGATTTACGGGCATGTTGATGACTATTTTTCCAATGTGCTTGGCCTTCTGAAGATAAGACAACGCTTGTGTAATACAATTTGCTGGATACGTTATGTAGTTCAGGGGCAGAAAACTGCCTTGTAGTAACGTAGAAAGGTTTTCCAAGATTGGATCTATCAACGAATTATCCACATGGTTGAGATCTACAATAGTATATTTAACTTCAGGTCTCATATCTCGAACTTCAGAATTTGACCAAATATCCAGTTTACTAATTTCCACAAAGTGACCTCCATTCCGACACACCGCCAAACTTGATTCTTTGAAGCCAGGGCCTGTCAAGCAGTTCAGTACCATGTCGACTCCTTGTCCTCTCGTGATTTTTGTAATATGATTTTTGAAATCAAGTGTTCTTGAGCTAAACACGTGCGTCAGTCCACGCCTTCGTAGGAACCTTCTTTTTTTCTCGCTACCAGCAGTTCCAATGATATTAACTCCTAATATTTTGGCGATCTGAATTGCAGCTAGTCCTACTCCACCTGAAGCCGCATGTAAAAGCATAGTTTGATCGTTTTTAAGATTTGCAACGTTTACCATGCAGTACCAAGCGGTAACAAATACGGTTGGTAGTGTTGAAGCCTCAGCAAACGTCATAAAAGGGGGCATGACCATCAACAAATTTTCATTGGTTATCAAATGACTTCGCATACAACCTTGATCGCATTTGAATCCAAACACTGCGTCGCCCACCTGCCATTTCCCAAAATTTCTGCCAACTTCAGTAACAATTCCAGAAAAATCAAGGCTGATAGATGTCAAATTTTCAAATTCTCTACTAGGTTTTATGACTGCAAATATATCCTTGAAATTCAACGCTACGTTACGGACCTCTATTCTAACTTGTTGTGGTTGCAAGTTCCCCTTGCTACATAATTCGGTAAATTTTATGTCACGAATAGCCTTTGATTTTGGTAATTCAATTTGGAACATTTTTGAATTTGGGATTTCTGTCGGCTTCGGCCTTTTTGAGCTTTCCTTCAAACGACGGACATACCGTGTCTCTTTTCTGTAAACCACTTCGGTCTCCCGATCATCCAACCACATCTCTGTGGCCAGTTGAGTTATCTTGGCGTGAACCTCGCTACTCATTTCTAAATCAATGCTCTTGGATGAAATTCCAGTCAATTCTATTCTTGCGCTTCTCATAAAGCCCCATGCCTGAGCTAACAAAGGTCCTTGTGAATTTATCTCGGCAATTTTGTTGGGCAACGGAAGGTCCCAGCAGTCTCCAGTCACCAAATGTATTTTTGGCATGGTTTTTAACTTGGTTTGCTGTATATACTTGAAAATGTAAAGCAGAGGTTCCAAGACTTCTCTACCAATTGGATCACAATTTATACTAATAGGACACATCCATAGCAAAACACCTTCAAATTCACCCTGTAAACAAACATTGAGATATCCCTGTAGCTTTTCGCCCCTCATTTCTGGATCCAAGACAAAGACGTTAAAATTCCGATTCGTAACGGACTCAATAAGATACTTGTACTCTGAAAATGCTCCATTTACAAATTCAAAAATGACCCATTCCGTTGATTTACCTTGATGGGATAGCCTCTCATCCGTTTTAGTGGCTGAAATTGCAGAAATTTGTCCCTCACATGAAAGCATTCGGCACGGGTTTCCACAAAATCCATTTCCCGCCATGATACGTAACCACGTGTCAGAACTTACTGTGCAGTGGTTTTTCCGAATGGAATCTTCGAATAACCAATATCCATCCAAGCCTCCAAAACAAATGTCTGCTTCTCTTATAGGCTTCTCTGTTTCTCCCAGCAGTAATACTCCTCCCAACTTTGTTAGAGTCTGAATATTTGTCAACGTGTTATGCAAGTTTCTCGTTGCATGCAAAACATCCAGAGCAAAAACAATATCGAAATACCCTGCAGGAAACCCCTGCTTCAAGGGATCCACTTCAATGTTTAAAACTTTGAAGCTAAAGTCCTGGGAATCCACCTCAAAAGTTTCTTTTGCTCTAGAAACTAATGTCCTTGAAATGTCTGTGAAATGATAGTGAAATTTCACTCCCACATTTTTCAGTACTGGAATTATCCGTTTTGGAAAGACTCCCGTGCCCGCACCAACTTCTAATATTTTCAATGTATGCAGTCCATTAAATGCGGCTGCCTGTTTTTTTGCAAAAAGTGTGAACAATTTCTCCAATAAATCATGTGACTTGGAAAATCTGGATGTTCGATAAAAATGTTCTGCTAAATTTTCTTTCCCAAATAGGATGTTGTGAGGACTGATATTTCCTCGTAGAATTGAGGCTAAATTCCATCCACATTTGTGAATCGTCTTCATCGCACCGTATTCTTTTACTATGGGGAGCTCTAGAATGCTTTTGATTTCACACACCACGCGTTCCATTGTAGTTGGAAGGCGCTCGTTATTTACATCGACATACGAAACAAAGTGGTGGAAAGCTTTTACCAATCCCGGAAGGATTCCCCATTTTTCTTCAATATTAGTAGGCGATTGATCCTTTCCAAAAACCATACGTCCAAGTTCTTCCACCCATCCAATCTCGAATAGAGCCTTAAGTACATAAAGATAACATAGACGATTTATTTTCTCATTCAAATTGCATTCCTGCTCTGAAAAGCTGTCCAAAATGTTTCGTTTCCTCTGAATGTCTGTTAACTCGTTCTGGTTTTCAGCATAAATTTTCTCACTCAGGCGAGGGGATGGCTGATAAAATTTAGCCTGCTTCCAATAAACGTCATATATACTTATTGATCTTGAGACATGACTTTTGGTGTTAAAACCTTCTGACTTATTTACTGCCGCAGCAAATACTTTTTCTACAGTTGTGGCAAGAAATTCTGGAGATCTCATTTGGGCAACCAATTTTCCATTTTGGTCAAGCAGTGAAACATTTGTATTTCCTTTTTGACAATGTACGAACAATTTCCGGTTTCCAAGTAATGTTGATGGTGATAAATAATAAAATTTATTGATTTTTATGGGTACGTACAGTTTATTCATGGCTGGCTTTGTATGCACCATGAATCCTTGAAACATGGCATCAATTAAAATTGGATGACAGCAAAAGGAATCAGCCCTCAGATTTACATCTTGAACTTCTCCAAAGATATCTCCGTTTTCAGTTAGGTAAATACGTTTTATGGATTTGAAAGTGGGCCCGAATTTCAAACCGACTATGGAAGCATTTAAATAAAATTCTTTGGCTCTTTCTTCAGCCTCTTCATTATGGTCCGAAATATTTGGCATATCATACATTACAAAACTCTGCAGGAGCTTATATGCAGGTTCATCAAGGGTAATGTCTGCCGTTGCATGTAGTCTCCATTCCAATTCAGTTCCATTTGCTGTATAAATGCAAATGTTGCCATTTTCTATGTTTACCACCGTTACAATAGAAACAGGAGAAGATTTATCGAGGAGTAATGGCTGATGAATGGTAAATTTCTCAATGGAATGTGCCGAAATATTTTCTAACCTCATAGCTTGTTTACAAGATGAGAGCATCATTTCCAAAAATCCAGCCCCCGGAAAAATAACTTTGCTGCCAATGAGATGATCTTGAGTAAATTCAACTTGATTATTTTCGCTGAGCAAGTTGTCATTTCGAAAAATAGCAAATTTGCTCAACGCAAGCGGTGGCATATCCAAAATCCCTCCAAGAAATGGGTGTACAGTCCTCGCACGATTGGGCTGAATTAACATGCGGAACTGAGACTCGGCTTGGAACTTACGCTCATACCAAAAGGATTTTCTTTGAAATGGGTAATTCGGCAAGCTCACCTTATTTCGTATACCTGAACTATGGAAATTATCCCAATCGACTTTAACGCCTAATGCATACATTTCAGCAAGAGTATTATAAATATTATATTCGCTCCTAGGAAACGATGCCAAGCAAGTATAGTAGGTTTGGCTATCCTCAAAATTAACCTTAGTAAAATTCGTGAGTGACGAATCAAGTCCAATTTCCAGAAAAATGTCTGACTTTTGAGTATGCATGGCTGAAAGACATGCTTCTTTAAAGTTAACGCAATTTCTTATCACTTTGTACCAAAACATGCCATTCAACTCTGATTCTTTTACAATTGCTCCAGTAGAGGATGAAATGTATGGGATTTTAATAGGATGGTGAATCACTTTGTTAAAAATCTCAAGAGATTTCTGGAATGCTACTTCAATAGCTCTAGAATGTGGACAAAAGTCACCCGGAACAACCTTAACCTTGATTTTTTGTTGTGCGCAATGCTGCTGAAAAGCTTCAATCGTTATTGAAGGACCAACTACGACGGTTTGAAGATTGGAATTTACTGCCGCAATATCAATCCAAGCATTGGATATTTCTGTTTTGTAATTAAGGAGAAAGTTGTTTATTGAATTTTCTATCGATTTTCTGTTGCTTTGGATTGCTAACATTGCTGAGGGTTTGATGACCTGGCTTTGTAGAAGATTTGGGAGTATTTTCAGCATTTCAAACGCATCTTTCAAATAAATAGCGCCACAGACCACAGCAGCGCTGAACTCGCCAAAGCAGTGTCCCATCACCACACTGGGAAAGATGCCCAATTTATTCCAGAGTTTTGTCATCGATATATGGCAAGTAAGAACCAGTGCATACCATTCAGCTCCTTTTGGTTTTATTGGCGATTCTGTGATATTTTTAAAAAGTTTGTCAACTAATGATCCAGAATTGGGGAAAACTTGTTTGAAAATTATATCACATGAGTCTATCATATCCTTAAAGTGTGAAATGGTTTGATAAAGTTGCTGAATATGTTCCAATGGCATTGTTCCAATACGGCCAGGGAAAGTGAAGCAGAATTTCTTGGAAATACCTGTTGGTTTGATCGAAGTGTACATATTGTAGCCTTTACGAATACTTGCTATCATTTCAGCTACACTGACACCAACAACAGCTCGACGAATAAGATGATGAGCACGGCATACATTTGTTGTGTAAGTGATGTCTTGAATAGGATGGTGAATTATTGATTTCTCCAAATAAGTAAGAAATTGGTTTGTCATTTGCTCCAGAGCAGCCTCCGACTTTGCTGATAATGTCAAAATTTGAGTGTGGGATGAAGAACTTCCATTTTGAGATTTTTTTTTGATTGGTGGTTCCTGGATAATGAGGTGTACATCAGTTCCAGTAATACCAAAACTGCTGACACCAGCGATTCTAGGTCGCTGATGTGATTTCCTTGCCCATGGTGTAGGTTCCAACGGAATAAATCCTGGAATGGGCGTAAAATCTATCTGTGGATTGATCCGAATAAAGTTAATGTGCTTAGGAATCAACTCGTGCCTCATAGACAACAGCACCTTGATAACCCCAGCCATCCCGGAACATGACTCAGTATGCCCCAAGTTTGTCTTTCCTGATCCAATTATCAGTGGAGATTCTCTTGCAGTTGGACCGGAATTATAAGCCTTGACAATGGCAGCAGCTTCAATGGGATCACCCAATGCGGTACCAGTAGCATGAGCTTCCACGTAATCAACTTCTATTGGTTTTACGTTCGCAGCGACAAGTGCCTCCATCATGGAGTTGCACTCACTTTGTACTGTGGGGGCACCAAAGCTTTTGCTCAGACCTTCCTGACAGGTGCCGACCCCACGAATGATCCCGTGAATGGTGTCGTCATCTAAAAGTGCATCAGAGTACCTTTTCAGGACCAATACTGCTATACCCTCCGCTCTTGAGTAACCATTGGCCCCAGCATCAAAGGTTTTTGATTTGCCATCTTCTGCCCAGACTACGTTTTGTTTGTTTAGATTCAAGATCAAATTTGCTCCACATGCCAACGCCATCGTGCATTCTTTTCTTTGTAAACTTTTACTCGCCATATCAATAGCAACTACAGAAGAGGAGCATCCAGACTCATTAGCTATATTTGGCCCAGTCCATCCGTAAAAGTATGAAATCTTGGAAGCAGTAGACCAAAACCGTTTCCCAGATACTTTCGAATAATATCATGTGTTGGTTGTGTGCAGGTGTCGTTCAGAGCATCTCTATAATCTTGTAGCCAACTTCCATAAAACACACCTACTTTTGTTCCTTGAAAATTGTCCGGATTTAGTCCAGCGTCCTCCAATGCTTCCCAGCTCACTTCCAAGAGAAGTCTTGCTTGTGGGTCTGTTAACCTCGCTTCTGAAGGACTAAAGCCAAAAAATGACGCATCAAACTGATCGATAGGGCATTTTAAAAAGTTTGCTTTGATGTCAGGATCCATATTGACAAGTTTTGTTCGGTGTCCGGGTGGAGTACTACACGTGTTTTCACCATTTTGTAGTAGCTCCCAATATTCATCAATAGAGTTGGCCAGGGGAAATCGACATGACATGCCCACAACGGCAACCCAGTTGGTCTGATCCTCCGATATGATTCCAGGGCGAGAATCCCCAGTTTCAGAGTCTTCCCCATCAAATGTTTTCGATGCTCCTTTTTGATTAATCACGTCGTTTCTAAAATCCAAAGCCCTAGTCTTCAACTGAAAAGTTGTCAAAGCAAAATCAACTCCTTTCGCAGTTTCCTCGACCACAACCATGTCGTATACTTGATTTAATTCGTTCCTAAATCCCAAAAAATTAGTTGCAAAAACTTCAATTTTAAATGAATCACTAACACTGTATGCAGACATTAATTTAAGAAATACCTCGCTTCCGTGGAAACTGATTTAGATATCAAGGCTACACTTATGCCATTAGTTTTCGATTTCTTGAAATTTTGTCCTGCCGATATGGCATTTGGCAATATAGTGTCATCGGGAATTAAAACAATCCATGCTTCCTTACCTAAACAAAATATATTATATGTTAACTTTTATTCCATTCAAATTTTTGGATTTTTAATAAATAACTACCGTTAGTGTCCACCATCCTTGCAGTTTACTAAAGGGAAATTTTTTACGAGTTGTAGAAATCACTGTTTGAATGCAAAAATTATATTGTAACACTCAAAATTTCTGACAAGCTACATCAATGAGCCCATTTATATGATTGGTCTTTATAACTTCGTTTTTATTTGGTTAGACTAAAAATCTTGAGAATAAGCAACCTGTACGTGGACATAGTGTAAAGATTTTCCTTGAGCTAAATTAGAGTGCGACCAAATGTAATTTTTTTATCTGGAAATATTACAAGAGTTCACAATGTACTCATTCAGATTAATGCATTGTTAAAAATTAACTATGAGTGGTCGCATTAAGCATTGGTTCGGATTTCAATTTCAAATATAATGTGAACCAGCAATTGTAATTGAAGAAGTAGTAAGCCGGTATCATATTCAGCAGTAGTTGGTGTTATTAGAGATCATGTGTCGGGTCATTTGAGGTCATGTGTCGGGTCATTTGGAATCATGTATGAGGTCATTTGAGGTCATGTGTTGGGCCATTTGGAATCATGTGTGGGGTCATTTGAGGTCATGTGTTGGGCCATTTGGAATCATGTGTTGGGTCATTTGGAATC
>JAQFZG010005142.1:0-10753 GCA_034695465.1 Entomobrya nicoleti
AGTCAATGCGTTATTTGCTTATTTGTTGGTTGTGGAATATTTGGAGGAATTTACGAGGATTCTACTGAAGCATTACATGCTTTTCATAAAAGAAATGTCAAAATGGAAAAAAGTCATTAGACGCTATCATTTAATGGTAAAACATTTGTGAATGATCTCTTGTGTTTATGAGAGTTCATAATGTGTATGCGTAAGTGCGTATTAACGGACGGATGGGTCAGGGTGTGTTCGTCTTTTTTTAGTATTCTCTCTCTGACAAAAATAATCTCATTTTTATTTCTCTTTGTTCTGATTGTGCGATGTTCCGTACAGTCTCTTGGAGCAGTTTAATGACAAATGACTGGGATAAGAAGCAGCTATATTTGTATTTTTATTCCATAATTTCAATACTGTTTATGGCCGGCAATGTACACGATGATGATCCTAGAAATCTACATTCCAAATTGCCCCAACGAAAGACACAATGAAACTAACCATGTTGTTGACGACAGTGGAAGTGGAGAGAAGAATAAATCTTTAAAGCTTTTCCTCTCACTTGGCTTTGCTCGTCGTGACAAGTCAAGTAGGAAGATACACCAGACCCAAACCATTTTTTTCTTTCTATTGTTGCCTCAACTCAACAAGACGAAGTCCCAAATTCTTGTCTTGAGTTGCAGCGCATGCTATTTCAGAAACTGACAACTATTTTGTGAGCTATATGCCAGGGATAAAGTATTTCAATTTTTCTTGGTTGAAATAGAATAGAGGCGATGATGTGTTTTGTGTTGCTATTATTATCACTATTCAACAGTGGAAAAATGATAGGTATACTTTTAGACAAGTGCGTAGACACCTTACCTCTACTAAAGCTAGGTAAAACTTTGATCTCTGACTCTGACGCAGGAAATGAACCACGGTTTCCTCATATTTTTCTTTCATAAAGGTTCTTTTTATGCTTAAAGTAAACATTACAGGACAGCATGTGTACATGTTCATTGAACTTTTTGATTGTGAGAATTGACTGGATGATTCTGTGACTGGACGTGGAATAGTTTTAGTAAACTTTGAGCATACATAAAACAAACCAAAACTTTTTACGCCCTATTGTTCAGTAAGAAGAAATAAAAGTTGTACTAAATTGTGAAATCAGAAAAATTGTAATTTTTAAAGTTTCCTTGAAACGAAACAAATTTTTGAGATCTTTCTAAAATTGTTATGTGGTGGGGATGGTGCTTGTGAAAGGGGTCAAACTGTGAAACATTTGCCTGAATTTTTTTCTGAAGTTAACTTTAGACATTGATGCATGTACCTCTCTTGAAGCAGTTTCTTAACCACAAGAAATTTGTGAATTCCACGTTCGCTGACATCCGGATATAGTACATCACCCAATGTAAAAAATTTAACGAATACAGTGTTTTGGTACTTATTTAAAAGTGAAATGGGTTGGCTGTTGTTGCTGGTGTTTTGTGAATAGTATATTTTGCGTAATATAAAAAGATTTATGTTGCAAAATATTATTTGTTGCTCGAGTATAAGAACCTAAAGTAAAACCCG
Organism: Entomobrya nicoleti; assembly: GCA_034695465.1. Lineage (NCBI taxonomy): Eukaryota > Metazoa > Arthropoda > Collembola > Entomobryomorpha > Entomobryidae > Entomobrya > Entomobrya nicoleti. Next base: position 1,534 of record JAQFZG010005142.1, read on the forward strand.
GTCATCGTTATCGTTGTACTACTGTGCAAAAAGTGATAAGCCACGAATTTTTGAGATTTTTCTTAAATAGCTATGTGATGTTACAGGTGCAAATTTATTATTTGTTGCTAGAGTATGAGAACCTAAAGTAAAACCCGATCATCGTTATCGTTGTACTGCTGTACAAGTTTTGATATCGTTGCTGATATTGATAGAAAAAATTAATAGTGTTTTGCTACTTCTTGAAAAGTAAAAGTATTATGTCGGCTGTTGTTGTTGGTGTTTTGTGAATAGTATAAAATTTACACATGCGTGTGTGCATTCAGCAAAGCTCAATTTTCATTGTGCAAAACCGTTTGTTTGGGTGGACTGCTGTTGTTGGTGTTTTGTGAATAGTATACAAAGTTGCAAATTGCAAAAGAATAAGTTTATTTTCAGTTCATAAAAATCAGTCAGTAATCAATTTTAGTTTAATACTGTCAAGATATTTTTCTTTAAGTTTGGATGGACTGCTGTTGTTGGTGTTTTGTGAATAGTATAAAAAAATTGCAAAAAAGAATAGTTTATTTTTAGTTCTATAAAATCAGTCAGTAATCAACTTTGATCATCAAAATGATTCATCAGTTTTTGGTAAGCGAATTAACAAATTAACCATAACATGTATACGTTTTCGTGTGTAAAATTCAAATTTTATTTTTTTATAGTGCAATTCTATTAAGTCTTGCCTGGAATGTGTTTTGGCAAACTGTCATTGGATTGAAGGAGGGATCAATCTGCCAGCATACAATTGCATAATACTGCAACAATTGAGTAGAAGACCATTAAAAATAGTCTCTCCCTTGGTAATTCAATTAATTTAAATTAAATATATATAAATTATCAAGCATAATTTTAATTTTTAATTATTCTTACATTTAAGGCTACTGAACGATGCCCCATCCGTACCACAACACCGAATCCTCTTGACATTGAGCTAATTAGTAAGCATATAATTATAAAACGTAGGAATATAATTATTTTTATAGTTTAAAATAGTTTTTTTTTCTTTGTATAGATGGACAAGTGACACTGACACAGCTTTTGGGTTGGATTCTGGGGATTTTGGTTTTGGTGCTATTCGCTATTGCTGTTCGCTACGTGGTGTTTGGTTGGAGGTGGATTAAGGATAGAAGGAATCAATCCCGCTACCGTTGCCGTGAAGTTAGCCGTTCACCCCCACGTGAAAGACCGTTGGATAGTAGCGCCCCCCGCCTTACCAACCCCAACCCACCAAGTACTGCCAATGCCCCTAGTACCTCTCAGGGGTTTCGGAGTGTACCTGAGGCAGCCCCACCAGACAGGGCTAGATTGCCCACCTCGGAGGAGTCTCTCCGTGAGGATCAGGAGGAGGCTCGGAGAATCGGGCGAGAGATTCGGGCCCTTAGCCTGCCAAGTTGGTTTAGTTCTGCTGGGAACAATGCTGTGGGTGCAATTGGTCGTGGTACTCCTGGTGCTATGGAGTTGCATCAAGTGGATGAAGAAGCTGTGGACCTTGACGACGATGACGAGGGGGAGGAGCAACAGCAGGGATTAGGCTTGGGGAATGTTGTGGCTAGAGCGATTGGGGCAGTGGGGGGAGTTGTAAGGTTGCTGGGAAAACCTTTCAAAAAGGTAGCTCTTGGTGGTTTGGGGGATAATGGTGTGAGGTATGAGACAAATGTGGAAATTTTGGGATACAACCCCCGGTTGGCTTATGATCCTAGGTATCCACACTTGCCTCATGCACCCATACCCAACAGCAATTTGCCTAGGCCATTTAGCGAATGTCGACCTATTATAGTCCCAAGACAGGAGCAAACAAACATGCAAAGGTTATGTAAAGTGCTTTTTACATGTAAGAAGCACTTTACATAATTCCAAATAAATTTTCAGGTCTCCGTATTTGATGAGAGCCGCAAGCGCGCGTCGTAGACCACGTCGACTTGGAATTGATAGTTTCTACGGATAATTTATTTTTGCATGCTCACCTTAACTACTTATAAATTTAAGAATTAATTGGTAATAACTTGTGTTCAATTTAATTTAATAAAACAAATAGACTGTAAAAGACTGCATTCATTTCTTGAAATAAAAATCCAATTTAAATAAAATATTTATGAACGCAATATCGCTATCTATAAAATAGCGTTTCACACACATCCCCATAATTAAGAGCAGGATTAAGCAAGTAGTATCCATACGCTTGTTCACTGAATTCCTTCCTGTTGATTCGTTTTCCGCTAACAGCCAGTTGACAAAGCAAACGAGCAAGGGACTCTAAATTTGTTTCTTTTCGTGCCTGTGTGTACAATTAAATATATTTTAGAATTGCACAATTTTAAATAAATTAAATTTTTAAATGTAAACTAACTTTTCTAAATAACTTACAAATTTGGAACAATCCCTTTTCAATGTTTGGGACAAAGCATCGTACAGAATTGACGTTCTTGGGTATGTAGCTCCCCAACCCCTAGGCCCACGGGTCATCAATTTTTTCTTTATGCATCGTTTTCGCCTTTTAATAATTTGGCATGTCTTTGGATGTGAGCTGGCTTCATTTAGCATTAGGTAAATGTACTCCTTTTCGGGGAATGTATCCCTTCCCACAATAGATTTGAACTTCTCAATTTGGCATAAAATTCCAGCGAATTTTTCAACATTTGTGGGGATGCTGGTACAGAAGCGAGTCTTTGGTATAGCGTTGAAGAAGGATGTGTTTGAATATTTGATGTATCGCATCCGGACTCGTTTGTTATTTCGCCTGGAATTATCAGCAACCGATTTATTTTGAATATAGGTTGAGTTGAGAGTAACTTGATCTATCTGCTGCTCATCTACACTATTAACAGCTGTAAGCTCTGTGGTAGGTTTGGGTATTTTTTTCATTGTTGTTGTTTCGTCCGGCAAAGCTGTTACGAGATCATCATTTGTTATCGTACCAGCCAAATAAAGCGGTGTTGTAGCTGCAGTGGGTTCGTCATTACTTTGTAAAGTAGTGGAGTCGTCGAAGTTTACCGTATTCTGCTCAGTTGTAAAAACCGTTTTAACAAACGTTACAATATCACGATTTGTCGTAGTGTAGTTGTCATGTATGCTGTATGCTGTAGTAGATTCCGTAGCCAATTCTGTCGTCGTCTGCACTGTCGTAGGCTGTTCATACGTGGGTGCCGTGCTTGGTTGTGTAGTCGATTCCGTGCTCGTTTCAATCGTAGTGGGAAAGGTAGGCTGGTTTATAGTAGTGGACTCTGTCTGAATCTGGTCATTCGAAATTTCCTTTACAACTACAACAAATTAAATGAAACGTTTAAATACCAGGTTATTCACAACAAAGATTTTTAATATTTACCTGTAATCAGCCCTTCAAGAAACCGACAATGGTTTGGTGATGATGCCACACCTATTACTCCATTCGTTTGACCCAACGACTTCACACATTCAGATTCTCCAGATAGTAACAATTTAAAACGGCATTTTTTGAAAATGCATTGGTGACAATTGAGAATATGCTGGCATGCTATAGCAATACCAATTACTTCCAAAATTACAATTAATTTCATGTTGCCTTTAATTAATTATAATGCTTGCTGCAATAATTTTGCGTTGGTCCATATACACCTGACCATACAATGCAGCATGTACAGCACAGCTACCGTAGAATTCATTTTAACAAGCAGGGCTATAATAGCAATGCAAGTACAATAGTAAAAAGAATAAAGCCTCACTCGCTTTATGAAAAAGTACGCTACAACCTGTCGTCAGTCATCCATGCAACAGCATATAACGCATTGCTTGACAAGACTTGTCAAAAACAAAGAAACTTACTCGATCTCTTACCACCACTCCCCATCATCATCGTCATCATCATCATCCAAACGTCATCATCATCATTACATCATCATTCCCTTCCTATCTCACCCACACTAACACACCTTAACACAGGAAATCATCCTATTTAATTCTCCCGATACATGACAATAATTATCCCTATATTTCTTACTACTACCCGAGCCTTGTTACACTTAAAGTTTAAAGACTAGGACTGGTATGAGAAGGATCCAGTGTAATGAAAAGTGAATTCGTCGAATTTCTCCTGACAAACAACTTGAAAATATGGGGGACGATATGCCAGATGACCTTATTCCCATCTCCTCAGCAATGTCAATGTCTGTTCCCTTTGCCAAGCGCAAAAGACGCAGGCGCACCAAAAAACCTTTAAAAAAGGGGGGGGAGGCGACTCAAGTGAAATAATCGTCAGTCTGCTTTCAAACGAGTAAGACGTAAAAATAAGCGTACAGTTCCCAAAAAGAGACGAACAGTTAGAAAAGTAATTTGAAGACGCCGACTGCAAAAAATATGAAGTTTGGCAAGTAAAAGGACGCGAAAGAAAGGATACTTTCGACGGAGGGGGCAACGTTTAATGCTAACTTCAAATTAGGTGTTTATCCTCCTCATGGCCAAAATGGGATTGAATTACTTGTTTTATTAATCATGCGCATAATTTTGGTAAGCACGTTGATATACAAAACCAATTATTTCCTTCAGACGGCATTCATCATGATGTAAGTTTAAAATACGCAGCTGTAATTTTAGTACATACATGCTTAAAAGAGCAGCTGGATATGTGTGAAAGAATAAAAGATGGTGTAAGTAGCGGTTCAGCTATTAGTACTTTTGCAAAAACAATACAATACATATCTTCAATTGGCGAGTTTATCGGAATTATGTCTAGCTTTGCCCCAATAAATTTTTTAATTCAGGTAGTAAGTATTGAATTGTATTTCGTAGCTGCATGAAGAGTTCTGTGCTATAACACATTTGGCGAAGACGTTTCTCTTCTCGGGGTTCCTTGTTGACCTGAAAACATGGTTAAGAACATCAAAAACAATAATAGAATTCTTCTGATACTCAACTTTTTTCTTAGTCTGGCTAGCAACAAGTTGATGTACAATAAAACATATCAGTCAAGAGACTAAGGCTTGAAATAATATTTGCATCTTGAAAGAACATTGTGCTTGCTTGATACCACCTTGCTGATACATCTTACAAAATTATAAGACTATATGCATATTCGCCATTACGTCTTGTGCACATGCATATCATTTATAAGGAGATCTATTCCTTGGGATAAAGAAAACCCCAATGTTTGTATATATGACTGACACAAAAATTAATCCTAACAAGGCGACATACGGTAACTTGAAAGACACGATAACAATAACAAGAAATAATGTCTTGACGATTTTTTAAACTCCATATATCGTAAATTAAAAGGAGGGCTTAAGGAAATTTAAAGTGGTCCCAAAGCTTTCACATACAGATCAAATTTAATTTTGTTAAATAGAGAATACCTAACAATTTGCATATTTAATCAAATTTCAATGTTTTGTTAAGTTAAGTTAAGTTTTTCTCAAGTAAACCACTACACTACTTATTGTATATTTAATAACACGAGCTTTTAAATAATTAATTACTGGTCTACTACTACTTGATCATTAGTTTTCTTTTTGAAAACGCACATACCTCTTTACAATTGACATAAGCTATCAAGCTACTTATGTCTGGTTAGTTTCAAACCATTACCAAAACACTATCAAAGCTTACGGAACTTCATCACCACTAAGTACGAGCACAATTATGATATAATCAAACTTAAGTAACTTAATTGTGTATCCTCGTGTGCCATTAAATCTGAACTGAAAGTGTGTCTGAACAAAAATACGCATATAAACGCGAAATTTTCCTTCAACAGTTCCTATTCTTAAACGACACTCCGTATTAAACCAACCAAGTGAACAAATCTTTCAAAAATCAAAATGTTAATTGCTCAAAATATTTTGCCAGTTTTTCACTTTGTGCTTAAGTGCACAATACCCTCACCACAGTTTTGTATAACAGACCATCAAAAGACGGTGGACGTGCCTTGGGATATATATCATTAGCTTTAAAATCCATTCAAAAGTATCATTTCTTCTACAAAATTTCAGTAGCTTATGTTTTAACTTAATTCTTGCAAATTGTTCACGCAATAAAGTTTAACCGGGAAAAAAACGTTTCTCTAGTTGCTTTAGTGCCAAGTCTCTTATTTCTGTTTTCGTTAGGATTTCATTTGCCAACTTTGAGGGAGCATTTTCGAAAGCGGGAGGAGTTCTGCCCCCTTTTTAATGCGTTTTTGGACTTCGAAAGGAAATATAATGGTAAGTTACCATTTTACGGTATTTGTTAAGTGATATTTATTTGAGAGTTGTTATTTGATATTACTTTTAATTTTATAGCTGCTGGTTGGATACCCAAAGAAGCCTTTAAAGGAATCGGAAACAGGAAAAAATCATATTCGCATGTTCTTCTATGGACGGTACCAATAGTCTCATTTTGCTACTGGGTAACCATGATCAACACTCCATGTTACCCTGGAAATGTTGGCTACCTCCTTTTGAATGAATGTTCTGGAAATTCATTTGCTCCAACTGGATGGCTTGCTCTAGTTCAAAAAGTTTCCATGGCAACATTCGCGTCTTTGCTCTATATGTATACATTCTCTACAGTCATGACGGAATACGACATAATCATGCTACATCCATATTGCATTATGAATTATCTACGGCTTTTCGTCCACAAAATGTTTGACAAAAATGTTGGTAGATATAAAGCCAATGAAATTGAGAAGCTATTGAGCATGTATCGAGAAATAGAAATATTATTGATGAATTTCAATGGATTTCATGCTGGTGTGCTAGTTGTTAGCTATGTATTAGATTGCTCCTCAGCATTCGTAATATCTCTGTACACAGTACTTGGTCTATATAAAAGCATGCCTTTTATAGTACTTATTCAGTGTGGAGTGCTGGTATTTGGTGTGTTTGCAGCTGTGAAGGATTTTGATGGTGGATATAAATCTGGTGTGTTTGCATTGTCGAAACAGGTTATGGCTAAGTTAAAGTCAGATGAGAAGTTGATGACACGAAAATATATTCGGAAGAATATCAAGTCTTGGAGAACTTTAAGGATTTACTTGGGATCGTCAAATTTCTTTGACGAGCTTACTCCATTAGCGCTGATGAACTTTAATGTTTCCAATACTGTTAGTTTGATATTGCTTCAGATGTAAGTAGTTGGCAAATCTTTAAGTAAATTAATTACAAATTAAGTTACTAAACAAACCTGTTAACTTAAAACTTCACTTCAATTGCTTAGTAAACCATTGTTTTTGAATGAATTGAATAATTAAGCTAGCTTTGTGTTAGTAAAAAAGTAACAATTAATGTAACTTGGAAATAAATGGAATTTATTTATGATTTAAATAGTGTTACGGGGATTTCGTTGTGAATGATTTTTTTAAAAATAGGTTTGTAAATATTATCTCCGATTTGTGAGAAAACCTTACCGTAGCGGTAAAATATTTATTGAAAAATGTAAAGAATATTATGTAAAAACCAAGTTATAAACATAATCGTATAACCAATTGGCATATTTGAGCACGCTGAATGAACAACTGTTCCCAAACTGCTGATAACGTTATTGAAACTTTTTTCGTCGTTAAAAAATTTTTTACGATTTTTTTCTGAAGACGTTTTTATGAACTACATCATAAACAATTATATTGTTCAATTAAAAATTCTAATCTCTAAATGTTTTAAAAAGATGAGTGCGTTGATATGAGTTTCCTGTGATTACGTGAATGAAGTCTCTCAATTGTGTACAGGTACACAAAGAGACAGTTTTCCTCTATCTAAATATATGTTTTTTCTTGTGTCGCAAGCTAGGGAAATTGTCAAAGCGGCCTCGCTCAAAGCCAACACCTTAGGTTGGAATACTGAAGACAGATCCTAGAGTAATCTTGTCTTCCCATCTTTCGCCTTCGTAATAAATTACATAAGCAAGTGTTGTGGCAATGCTGCAATTAACCTTGCATGCAAATTTTGATGAAACTATAAGTTTTCATTTTACTGTATTTCCTTTTTAGGGGTACTTGTGAGCGTAAGAAATTTAATTTGCTTGATTATGCTGATTTCATAATAGCAATATAGTTTATAACTTGTTCCAGGTACTTTTGGCTAATCTTAAGTAAATTAGAACTATTTTAATTAATTGTATTAAATCCACTGACGTCAATCCAAAAACCCTTCTTCACTGCTAAAAATTTAGATATTCTTTACATTTTTGTAGCGTATAGCAGTCCAAACACCACTAAACAAGTTAACGAAAATTACATAAAACTTTTATTTTGCAGTTTTTGCAATTTTGGGCGAATTCTACTAATCTGCACAAAGCAGAGTTGAGGTTTACAGTGCCCCTAACACATTTTACTTGTGATTCATTTGCTATTTTTAATTTCAAAGGCATTGCAATATTACTGAGTTGTCGTTCTTGGTAGTTTTTGGAGACATTTGTTAACAAATAAAACTCAAAAGAAATTTAATTTACAGTTCTACAAATTATTTCTTCAAAATGTATCGATTATTCAATTTATTTTGTCTTTTAGTGATAAATTTGCTTCCTCACAATGCGACCAACGCTGTCACAAACTCCGTGGCTTCATCATCAAAGATATTAGCAAAATTTGATGATTTACTAAAAGTAACAAGTCATTGCACGTTTGTCTCAATTCTTTCGTACCAACACTCGATTTGTGAATTTAATCACGGTGAGTCATTTTGTAATAAGATCTCACAAACTGTTCAGCAACAATTTGGGTCTCCGTCAGTATCTATTTTAGCTTATTCCAGCCATTTCTTATACAACGTTAGTTTAGGCACATTGCCTTGGGCAAAACGACAGTACACCAATTGCCAGATATGGATACAGTACGATATAGTCTACATACCTTCGGAGTACACGCGTCTCGAGCCGAATATTTTTGTCTTCTTTTCAAAAATGGATAACCTCACATATCACCATGAAGCGAAATATATGACCAAAGCAACGTGGCTATATTACGTCGAATCATGGTTTCCGAATGTAATGGTACTTACACATGCCGACCCTGAATCAACAGAGATATCGATTTTATGCATATATTGCAATACCCAGAAAATAACAAGATACTCTGTCGTTAAAAAAAAATTCGAGTACTCATTGAATATAAAGCCTGAAAACTTTAACCATGACTTTAATTTAAAGAGGTATCTTTCTATCTATCTAGAGGTATTTGCCAAGGAAGCGCGGCAGGTCCTCTAATTTTTAGTCTATATATTAATAGTATAAGCAAAATAATTAACTGTAACTA
>JAQFZG010005143.1:0-10752 GCA_034695465.1 Entomobrya nicoleti
ATCATATTCAACAAATGAAAAAATTTGAAGAGGCAACCTTCAAAACAGTTAAACTCGAAACTTGAAAATTGCGAATTGCCTTCAAATCTTACCGCCTAAATGTAAAATCAGCCTGCTTACAATACAATTTCCCATTCGTTTGGCATGATTTTAATTAGTTACCAACCCCCAATTGAGTCAGCAATAGCAAGACTTTGGTCAAGCTAGCAATTTTTTCTCCATTATCAATTTTTTATTTGCAATTAGTGAACTCTTATCATCATAAATCAAACCATTGAACTAAGTATAATCCAAACAAATTAACTACACCAAAGTATCCCGTGTCTAATTTTTGAGGTTCCAGATTGTCTAGCGGATTTATGTAAAAATATCCAATTCAAATGTTTCCAGACAAAGATCCAAAAGACAAAGCACCATGACAGGATTGGTTGCTGAACATTTTTTTGCTTACCTCATTGGTTATGCTGCTGGAACGAGCTTTCTTGCTGTGTATTTTTACTGCGTTGCAATTCAATGCAAACATATCAGCGTACCTTATATTTAAACAATTAAGTATTTGCATATTATCAATATATATTTTGACATGAAATTTAGGCAAAAATTAACATCATTTCAATGGATGAATTATTTGTTTTTTTCCAAAAAGGTCCAAAGTCCACAACTTCAGGTTTTTACGATGACACTGAAACGTGTCCAAAAGTGTGCTCATTTTCTGGTTGAACTTTGTCAAGTCAACACGCCTCCTCTTCTTCCTCATCCTCCTGAGGACATCATTACAATTTGAACTGTAAACTATAAGTTAATTATTTGCTCGGAAAACAATTACACAGTAATCACCCGAAGTCAAAGCACTTTATTCAGTGTTATATTGATCTATAATGAGTTTTGGATTAAATTTGGTGACTGCCAACCGTGCCACCCACGCCATTTATCAAAGACGACTTCAGCTGCAGGGAAGTGGACCTTGGGCGTTTAAAAATTATCAAGATTAATTTTAACGATTAAGTGAGCTTCTTAAAAAAAATGTGTAATAAATAAATACTATCATTTTTATTTGCTTTAGGCTTCTTCACCGTTATTTGCTGGTGGCCTTGGACAGAAAAGTTTCCTCTTTGGTGCTTCACCCGAAGCCAGATATCTGTGGTACGGAGGCAGTGGTTCCGAAAATTCTCAAGCTTATCAACTTTTCAAGTAATTAAACTTATTTATAAAATATTAATCATTTTTTTAATTACTTAAATGAGTAACTCATTGAATTTTTTTTGAAACAGAATGCTGCCTATTTTGACGAGCTCTGGCAGGGAATGAGCTGTGTGCTGCATGATACCAATTCCTCCAGTGATGGTAACCGAGATAACGACGACTGCTCCACTCAACAGGATTTAACCCAAGATGCCTCAGAGGATTTACCGTTGGACTTCAGCAGCAGCGGTCAATTTGGTCGACAGGAAGTAGTCGTGGCTGTCGAGAGACAGGAAGTGCGGCGCACTTCAAATCCGCTGACATGTGAAGCATCAGCACCGCCATCATCTTCGGAAGGTGTTCATCCTATGGACCTCTCATCCCGAAAGGAAGACTCAGTCAGTTCTGAGAAGGTTGGTGACCGGAACCCCTCCGATGACCCTGAGCATAAAGCTGCAATGGAAGTTGAAGACCTAAAAGCGGAAATTGGTTAACTTCACGAGAAACTCGAAAGAAGCCGAGATGACTTTAGCAAGCGGGTTTTGCAATGGGAAAAGTATTCCAGGGGGAAAACAACTGCTTTGCTGAAGGCCATTTGTAGGAAGGAGCAGCTTCACATGGAGTATGATGACCTTCCGATTAGGCACATTTCGGTGCGAATGAAGAGTATGCTGTACTGGAATGAGGAGTTTAGGGGTAAAGGGTCATTATTGGTAGGCGACATAAAGAAAATAAAGTATTTGGGTTGAAAATTGTTGAAATCATTTTGATTCATATTTTGTCATCCCTGAGTTTATTTCATTTTAACAAAACAAATTGCCGTGGATTCTCAGTTTGCATTCCTCCACATATTTTGCATTTCCATGCCGTGCTCTTTTGGGCCTCCATTACCCTCCCATTTTTGGGGAACAAACACCATTTCGTTGATCCCTAGCTTTGTTGTGACCTGAAAGTCCACTCTTGATTCAGAATGACCGTCCACAAGTTTCACAGTTGTATCGCCTTTCATCAGTATGCTTTAACATATGATACTTCAAATATCGCCGTGACTTTAGAGCCGTCTTGCAAACTCTTGTTTACAGATTAAACAAAACAAGGGAATAAATTAAATTGTAAAGTTAGTTACTCTTTTCCAATTTTAATCGAATAAATATAATTCATTGTTTACCTCATTTTAATCAAAACCAGCAAAACAATTAATGCTTCCTCAATCTAACTAGAATTCTAATTGAAAAAAAGAAAACATATTTGATCTTAGCAAAGTAAGCCAACAAATTTAGAATTCAGAAAAGAGTTGCAAATTTCCTTAATTAAATGTTATATGGACAAGGCTTTAGAAGGCGAACTCATTACTATAGAGCCAAAAGCAAACCGAGATAAACTCAAGTCCAGAGACATTTATCATAATATAAGTTCAAGAGTAAAAATATGTAGATATACAGAGAATACAAAACCAAGGATTTACTAAAGGAAATATTTGATTGTAATCTATGTATGTTGTAGAAAAGTAAGCTCATGCTTTCGTTCATTAATTCTGATGCGCATGCAATGCAATGTGTCTACTAATAGAGAAATTAGTAAACAACCTTTTAACACCACACCGTAAAAACGCTGCTGGTTTGATTTTAAATTTAAATAATACAAGGCTTTTCAGAACTAGTGTTTTTTCTTTTTGCAATTATAAATTGAGTATAGGGATTTCGACTAAAATCCTACTTGTTGGAATAGCACACGAGTGGTCAGGAAAATGGATAGATTAGACAGGGAGTTTAGTGAGCCCTTTTTACTAGTATCAAAACTGCAAATTATGAATGTGGATTTTGGTACACATATTATGCATGCCATTTGGTTAATATCATCACATCATTAGAAATATGCAGAAAAACGTAGATTTATAACCGAAATTCGAGTCGTACCTCGCAAGATGTAATGTGAGTGCAGAATATGGGTGCAATTTATGAGTGGTTTACCAAATTACCATATATTGCAGAGTAAAATTAACAAGATGCGATAAAGGAATGTGATCTGATTAGAAACGAAAAGAAGATGAAAAAGAAAATGTCGTTGGCAGTTATGCGCAAATTATAATAAGGCATAGTGACAAAAATAAAGCATGATACGAAAAAAGTAAGTGATTATTATTATTATTAAGTCCGTATTAAGTGATTGGTTTTGGTATTCACCTTTAATTAGAATTCATTAATATCGTCAAGCAGCTAACCATGCACATCCACACAATTTGCTTACACCCTTCAATTTTTTGGAGAGAAATGAAATGACAAGAAATATCAAAGTTAAGTAAAGAAAAAAAGAAACAATTTTATAGTGTACATTGTATTGAACATCAATTAGATATTTTAAATAAAATTGAAAATTTAGACGATCCTATGAATTTATAGTCCATTTTTGCTGTTGATATTTTCCATTAATAATGTTAAGCGATTCCTCCCACTGCGGGTAGATGATGGACTTAAACGGACATTTATCGCACAGATATGACATGTTAAGGATCACTCCGTAAACTGCATTTCTAGGAGCGTGAGGTTACATTGAGTTCAAACGCAATTTAATAACTGAAAGAATTGTCAAAATGTACCAGTAACACCCTCTGGACACTCAATTGTTAATCCAATATCTCAATTTTTGGACAAAAACACTTTCAAAAGTATTAAAGCTTGCTGAACTGTTATGCAACAAAGCCAAGTATTCAAAAGGTGTTGATAAAAGTGACATTGACCTGGCTTATGGAAGAGAAAGAACCCAGCTAATAAGTATTGTTTAACTTGTGTACCTTATTGGCAAACTAGAAAAAACGTCGCCCATATGAAATTCCAAAAAGTACAGAAAAAGTGTTTATTTTAACAATCCAATCCCCTAGGATTCTGTTTTTTTAAATTCATCATTAGTAGTCTACAATTGAACAGTAGCATCATATAGTAAAGGGATGGGTACAGTCAGTCAGTACCAAAAAGCAAGTTGTACACAAAAATGTGTACCTATTTCTCTTATCACAGAACCTGACTGACCTGCAGATTTTTTTTCCTTTGAGTAGGTGTAAATGCACCTATTGTAAGAACTGTACAGTAGTGGGATTGAATGCAACTTTGATGGATTGGCATTCTTGTTTAGCTGCATGATGATGATGTTATCATCGGGTCCATTCGTATACCCCTTGGCAAACAAATTCCCTTGAATACAGTGTTCTATGGGTGTTACAAAACGACACTTTTTTCTCCTGTTTGGGATACTTTTGATCACTTGTGAATCACAAATGAGATAAAAATGTTGATGACTGAAGTAGTCTCGACAAACCACGAGAGTTTATCTAGTTCTGGCGGCTTGCTAACATATATCTTCCACATGATCGCCAATTATTTTTCACAAGAAAATGTCAAAGGGGAAGTCAATCGGTAGACGCACCGACGCATGATAAATGATTTTGGTGATCGTTTCAACCAATCTTTCGTCATGATAATTTAGAGTTTACACATGTTTATATACGGCAAATCATTTCCTGCACCCATCATGAAAGAGAGCAGCTGGCTCCGGGAGCAGGATATAATGTTCGTTGAATCAATAATTTTCAATGAAGAAATACTGCATTTTGAACATACAATTTGAAGTAGATTTGAATTTGATAAATAGTTTATTACGAGCATGTCCTCTGTGAGAGCAGCGGAAAAAGTACACTGGAGTTTAAGTGAGTCACTTTTGAATAGAGCCAACCTATTCTGATAAACGGCATTACTGAAAACACGTTGGAGAACATTTTAGAATGAATAGTGGCGATTTTGTGTAATCACATCATCATTTTGGTAACTTACACACGTTATTGTAAAAAGGCTAGACATCTTGATCTGCGTATCCTATTTCATGCACTACAAAGGGACAACTGACTGATTCGTCATTAATTGTAGCCAGTATATAGTTTGTTACTGAATAACATCCAGGAACATATGCTGCTACCTTAAATACATCATCAGAAAAGATCTGTTCGAAGCGATGTCAACCCTATAAGCTACTATTAACACACAACATTTTATAGATATATGTCTTTTCTGCAGAAAACAATGGCATTCTAATTTACCTCTCTCTGTTGGTCTAATGTAATGATTTGTTCCAAAAATTGGCAACACAAAATAATCCATAACATTACATTTAAAGTTGTAAGTTTTAAGTGTAAGTCCGGGTTTATAGGGCATGACCAATCAAAAAGCTTGTAAAGCACTTAAGAGAGATGCATTATTGTGTAAATTAATGTAAAAGAAATCAATTTTCCCCAAATACCGGATCACATGGGCAAAAGAACCAGGATTTGTTTGGGAAGACGTATTTGGCAAGTTTTATCTTTCTTCTTTTGGTATAATGATTTGCTTGTTTAAAAATACTTAAATGCAACGTTATGAAGTGCAGAAGATAAGGATCCACGTAAATGTTTACTGTGTTCATAAACGCTCTCTACATGTAAGTAAATGGAGCAAAATATGCAATGATTTTATCGAAGTATAATAATCGACTCCCCAATGGAATAGTTAATCTATTCAATATCATCACTGAACGTAAGTAAAATTATAATTGGTTATTAATATTATTGACTTTTGGTAATAAAAAGCTGATTAATATATTAATCTATGTTTTAGACTCTGTTACTTTCAGTCTGATGTCAACTGTTGAAAAAATTGCAAAGGAGGCGATGTAAAAGTTTAATTGGGGGAGGCATTGTTCCAACAAAAGACCCCGAAGCAGCTTTGAAGAGTTGGTTACAAAACCCAGAGTTTATGGTGACCTTGGTTTAGGAATAGGGGAAAAGAGGGATATCCAACGTGGGAAATTCATTTGTGAGTATGTGAGCAGCATATTTACAAAACAAGCGTTTGCGAACTTGCTGTTCCTGGAATTCCACGAGAAAAATATGCTGTCAATTATGACGAAGCAGGAACGCATTGTACGACAGAACGATTGTCATTGTCGGCTTTGTTGAAGTCCACCAAGCTAAATCCTTGAAACTTGAAACTAAATTTCTACGATAGTGAAGTTATAGTTATAATATTTTACACATTTTTTAATTTCAGCAAGATTTTGCAATTATGATTTCAACGCCAACTGCCAACTCCAGCGCTGGTTTGACAGAGCTACTAATCCGCACGCAATCATTGTTGCGATTAAGCCCATCAACAAAAATGAGCAGCTGACGTATAATTATGGTGATTCTCGCCTATCGTACTACAAAGTCAGCCCGAGAAGGTTAAAGACCAGCAGCACCCTTTAGCATCGCTTCATTCTTCACTGCAAGCAAGCAGTATCCCAGACTCCGCACCGGCGACTTAACGCAGCGACGGACACAATAATTGCTGTAAACAATATAAATACCCAGACTAAGGATGACTGCCGTGAAATGATATTAGATGAGCACGAAATGTTTAACATTGTTCCATTGGAACTTAGATGTGATAATGTAAGAAAAATTAATCTTTCTATATAATATTTTATAACAATCAATATATGCAATTATATATATGCCGACTTGATTCATTGGTCCGGAGGATTGGATACACCAGTTTTGAGGAAACAGGTATGCCGTTCATGCTTTTGAACACTGCCGCACGATATCCTCCTCATTGTGCACTACAAGAAGAAATGTTTTAGTCAAAGTTTTCTTCAAAAGAAACTGGTTGGTGAAAATTATTCCGTTGTTCAATAATTTTACGTTTTTCCTCTTCATGATCTTGAATTTTCTGCTGCTTGGGTTGGCAATAATAACTGTTGCTGTAGTAGAATTGGATGGTAGTTTGGTTGGAGGAGGAGTAGCTGTAGTTGTTCGCATGCAACTCTAATATCATCACTTAGTTTGCGTGCACAACTACCCCTACATACACTTTGTTCATGTATTGTACGATAGATAAGAAATAAGCAATCTCATGATATTTTTGTCACATCATAATGTACAACTCATTTGCATATTTTGATAAGAGTTTCGGGAGATTTTTCCAGAAACTTGATGGCGTCCCACTAGTTTCAAAAAATACCAATTTTTTACTGCTCACTGTTCAGCGTGCGTGCGATACTTTACTATTCAAAAAGTATTGCATGTTTTTTTGTTTCTCCGGGCAGAAATGATTTTCTGCTCATTTTGCCCCCGAAATCCCATTCAAATACTTAATTAGCCATAATGGCATCTTTTAAAAGGCTATCAGACTACCAAATGGGTTAACTTGATGTGCTTAATCTAAGCAAAGCAGAAATGGCTTCTCGTGTTGGGTGTCATCCAACTTTAGTTTCCTGTTATGCCAATTCAAAAACTCATAATGATCAAATGAAACCTAACTAGGTCGTCCACGACTTCTAACGCCCCAAAATGAACGGAAAATATGCAACGGAAGTTCTCGCTCCGAGAAATTTCAACGCGCTTTACCAGTGAAAGCTTCAACGGGGAAATGCATACAGTTCTTCGTGAAAATCCAAATATTGATTTTTGATTTGACTAGATTGATTTATTTCAGTATTCCTTAGGAAAATCTAAATATTGGCTCCAAAAAAAGCGTGCACGACCACCACTTACTAAAAACCACAAAGAGGAACGTCTAAAGTTCGCACGAGATCCCATGTCATGGATTGGAAAAAATCGTTTTCAGTGATGAAAAAATTTAACCTGGATTATAGGAATTATAGGCTTATTTTCTCTCACATTAACCTTGGTATGGACCACAGACTTGCGAATCTCGAGCAGCTCATTTTTAACAATTCTTTGGTTTAGCATTGAGTTTTATATAATAAGTAAATAATTAAAGTATTTGTTTAAGTAAATTGAATTGAAATGAATGAATTTAATCGAAACGAATGAATTAAATTGGATAAAAGTATTTGATGAAAGATAAACTTGTAGTAGTTTTTATTTCCGAACTTTTATTTTCATGAAAACTGTTTTTTAATTAAAATGAATAAATCATCTATCATTATTACTTCTTTCCTCGGCTCTCTCTTCATAGTCTCTCCTTTTTTAATTATGCTATCGTTTTTTATGCTTGGGCGTGAAATCTGATTAACCAGTTTGAAATGTACTTTAACAGTAAACTATTTATTCTCACATCCACGCATGTACGGCATCTAAAATAACGGCAAGAGTAATAATGCACTCCAATTTAGAGCTTTTTATATTTCTTGTATTAGTTCAGTCGTGAAATGTGGGTGTTTAGATTGGTATAAATATAAATGGTATTTAGGTTTGCGGTTTCTGATAGCATTTAGAAAGTAAAAGTCTTTTTTTTTACTTAAAGAGCTAGAACTTTTTGTGGACTGACAAGCACTGTTCTTTTATATACAAATGCAAAATCTTGGCTTATTCCAAGAAAACTGTTTGAAAAACTACTCAATACAATTCCAGTTATTGGTGGCTCAATCGTCTGCTCTTAAGCATATATCGATGGATGTAACACCATGCTAGCTTCAAAATAATTTTCCACTAACGCATTGGCAATATTATTTATAACTGAATTGGCAGTCTGTTGATCTTTTAGCTTTTCAAGCTCAATTTCCGTTGCAGTAAAATCATAAAGAATAATGTTTCCCATGAATCCTTTTTGAAGAGATTCATAAAATGAATTGTAGTAATTTTCATCAATATCATTTTCATTATCTCCTTCATGAAGAGTTGTGGACGTAAGCCCTAATAATCGATTAATTGGATGTGCGAAACTCATCTGGAATCCAATTAGAGGGGAAAATTTAATTGTTATCTTTGTAAGTTCACCTTTAGCAAACGTTGGATTAACAATACAATGCATGCTTTGTGTAATTATACCCGTCCTGACGTAATCTATAAAGTTTATAAAGTTGTCAGCTCCTTTGTTAATTATTAATCCTGATCTAGTCGATGTTTGTACAAGTATCCGGTCATCTATTAAAAAGTATTGAACAAATTCTTTTCGTTATCAGGATTGCCAACTTTAGGTATGACTTTCATAGGTGTCATTGAAAAAGTTGAGTGTAGGGCAACTTCGTATCGTGACAAGTAATGGCTTTGATATTGATGTACTAAAGCTAGAATTACAATTTATTGGATAACAATCCCGTTCTAAGTTACTTCGAAGCGTTACAGTAAATAATGAGTAATCTTCCATTTTTATTCTGCTCTGGAGAAGTTGGAACAAGTTGGAAAAGATAATTGATTGTGTTTATTTTGTAAATGGTTGTGGCAGAGTTAATAACATAGAAAAAGTTGTTGTAGAAAAACAGGATACATTATTTATCATACGTACAAAGTAACACTGGTCATCTCAAAAGTGCAAACTTTAATAGATTACAACGACGAATAAATTATTCAATGAAATTAAGCTGCAAAAATTACCATTACCTGTTTCGAAAAATTATGATGGATGTAACAGTACCTAAAATACAAAATATATAAAATTGACGATGGAATTTTTATTATGGAAAATTCGTTTGTGAAATATAGTTTGTGTGATACTTACCTTAAATTGATTGACTCCAATTATGGAGATTATCACACACAAGCGCACTTTACACAGCCAGAGCAACAGTAATCTATATAAAATGCATTGTAAAATATTCCCCAAAATACATGTTTAAGGCAACTGGCAGCTTTAGTACATTGCCCTACAAACATACACAATACTCATTCACCATACACGCTCACGGATGGCCTTTGTTGAAGCTCATATTTTTACATGAAAATAATGCAACAATGAATTTTCCATGAATAAACATAGCATGACAAATAGCAATTTAGGGAATTCAAAAAAAAATAGGCGAACATTAGGTATACTACCGTACCTTGCCGAAGGGAAAATGATATGGAGAAAATCATTCCGGTCTCATTACTTGCGGACATGTTCTCTCGATCCGGGGAATGTTTTATGTTCAGTGGCATTAAGAGATTGCATTTGTCTCTTTTTTGTAAAAATTGTATTTCCTTGCGTGCAATAAATTTTCTTGATATTACTATCTCTTAATTTAAGTATTTTCTCTTTACTTGTCATTTGGGGTTATTCATAACTTTTTATTGTAAGTATGTATGAATGGTATTTTTGCTTGTGTGTGGACATTTTTGTTCTGTGCATTGGTATTATTGTTGAATGTCAATTTGAGTGTGAGTTTGGTACAACGATTTGCCTGATAAGTTTTATGACTTGATGAATTTTTATTTGGATGCCACCTTTAACCTTTAGTGTTAGTGTTAAGTCTATGAGATGAATTCGTGTCCTCAAATCAGAATTACTTCAAGAATCAGTGTGTGCGGTAAAACTTTAGTTCTTTACGTACTTTTTGCAATTTGAAAAGATTTTGATTCATTTAATGTATTCAATGTATATATGCAGATATAAATTCATCTACCATAAGTGCTGCTCAATTGTACTTACATTTCAGTTAAACAACAAAGTAGGTAGTTGCAGATAAAACAGCAACTAGCCTTCAACGTCTACGTAATCGTCCTCTTCATCTACATCACTGTTTAAAGTCGAATCAAAAAGGTTTCGCCTGATTTTGTTTATCTTACTGAGTATTTGCATTTGTATTTATTTATACGGTTTCCTTTGGGTATCCCCCATGAAA
>JAQFZG010005144.1:0-10747 GCA_034695465.1 Entomobrya nicoleti
TGGGGCAACGTTCTTTAAATGTTTTCTAAATTGTGCAACTCGAAACAATTATTTTTATTAAATTTAGCCAACGTTACGAGCGTGAGGAGAAGATTATACGAAAACTTCATTTTATCAGACTTTACGATAAACTGTTTTGCTGTTTACGAAGTTTCCACACAAGATGTTCATATATCGGACTAGTGAGTTTGTATGCATACTAGAAAAGTGACCTTTTTGTACTTTGATCGTAAATTTTGGGTGACTTATTGTTCTACTACAACCTGTAAAATGCAGAGGTGGTGATAATACATTTCCATATAAAGTTCGGCACAAACGCTTCAATGTTTCAGAAGGTCACAGCCACTTTAATTATTTGTAAGAAAATATTCACTTATGCCATGATGAACATATCAGTATTGATCTCGGTTACAAATAACTATACATTTACCCCGGTAAATTTTTATAAGTTTGATATGGAAAGCAAAGCTACGTTTGTAGATTGAACGAAAAAGAAAAAGTAGATTAAAACTTTATAATTGATTTATATGTCCGTCATTTATTGAGCAATCTTCTACGTTAAAAAAATGCAATTTCAATTGTTACATTAATTTTCTCACAGATACACCCACCCACCCTAAATCAATGGATCCATAAAAATTTCACCAATCTCATCATAATACCAACTATGGTAGCTATTTGTCATCAATGGCAGTGTTGACGATAGTCTAAAGTATGTATGCTAAAAATAATCATTAAAATTTTCACGACTTTGAGTTTAGAAAACGTTTGTGTACATCCTTTTTTATTTTGTTTTATAATAATTTTCAGAACCGCAATCAGAGCTAGCATGTTTTAGAATTGGAATTTCGTTCCATCCGACCAACAGCTTATTTGGTTGGAAAACCAAAACATAATATCCACAATTATTTGGAACTCTGAATATTTGGCAAATTACCTAAAATGCGAGATGAATTAATAAGCATTGGCTACGAGAATGAACCTCAAAGTATAAGTTTTCATTAATATAAACCCGATGGAATAGTAATCATGTAACAACGTTTGTTCTTTTTTAATCCATATGTGGACGCTTGATTGAACACTTGACATTTAATTAATTAAATTCTAATCATTAAGGAACCACTGCAATTTTATTTAAACATTATTCCTACGCGAATACTTGCTGATGTTGTATAACAAAATATTTCAAAGTTTATAAAAAATGTAAAAGCAATAATTGCTTCATGTGAGCTCGAATATTCCGTTTGAAAATAGATTTAATTCTAAAAATATTTAATACATTGATAAAAACTCTCATCAAATAAAGTGGCAAAATAATTAAATTAAAATTACTTGCACAAATATTAAAAAACAGTAACATTTTTACAAATTTATTCTGTTGTTAATAAGTAGAATTAAATATAGTTGAATTCGATTTTTTTCTTGGTATAACTGATTTTCTATACGAGAATGGAGTATTAATATTTACTGGGAACAAAATGTGCAGACGGATATTAAAATGATTGTTAGTTTCGCAGATTAAAAATATTCAACGTAGATGTCATGAGAGCTTCGTTCTTCTGTAGCTGATATAGATATGGCATGTAAACTTTGATGTATCATCATGACTTAGCGACCAAAAATATGAAGACTCAACTTGATCTTTGTCTCTGGAATTCCACAAATTTGAGTTTGGACATTGACTTCAACATATGATACAATTCGATCAGCCTTCGATGTGCATTTAGTTATATCAAGTTTTGCTCGAGCAGATTGGGATAATCCCCCATACGCTTGTTTAGAGAAATTTATATGAATTTGACTAGTTTCTTAAGATGCAAGATGAGCAGAGTGTACTGAATTTACACAAGACTGAATGTAAAGAAGCCAAAAGGGTTAATCCTCACAACCATTCATTATACTGCGTGGGTGGGAGTACTTTAGTCTTAACTTTTGTTTTTAGGTATGCATTGCAATTGACAAAATTTCTGCCTTGTTCTCGATCTTTCTCCAGTTTCAGTTCAGTTGTGTTGTGTATCTCATTTCTCAGCTGGTATATCTGACTATTTATCTAGTTTTTTAAGGATGACATATTTTTTAAAATCTGTTATCGATTTGATTTGAAAATTTTGGTTTCATTTTCGTGATTAAATTTTCGATCCTAAAACCAATTTTACGATAATCTATTTACTTTAAAGATTACAATTCCAGATTAAATTCGAATTGAGTTCGGCATAAAATCGCTAACGATTGAAACGACCAAGTCGTTTGATTGACTTTAAAATAACGATAAGACAAATATATAAACAAAATTCGCTAATTAGCATCGAACGTGTGCCTGCGTGCAATATGACCAATCAAGGCCTAAGAAAAGTGGAAATGGGCGATGAGGAGTTTAATGAGGTCCAGCTTCCTGTTCCATTTGGACTTGAAGCAACAAGTGGTAACGACAATGAAGATGGCTTCGAAGAGGAATTTGTAGTGTACAAGGAAGAGATTCCCAGTTCCATGCTATCACCAGAGATTCAAGATGTAGAGGATCAGGAGCTATTAAGTTCCTCCCGGGAAGAAATTTTATCCCTGAAAGCTGCACTTGAACAACTGACTTCACAAGTTCATCAGCAGAGTAAGGTCATTGCACAAATTAAATCCAACCTTCGAAAAACTCATCAGCTCATAAATCCCAAATGGTCGTGGGTTAGCAAACCGTGATTCAAAGGCAGTTAGCCTAAACTTGCGTATTTCTTGATGATTTGGTAGCCCCTTCACCACTCTCCCAATTTGATCAACGTTTCGATCAAAGTCAACATCCAGAAATAAGTGGAGCTCCGTTAAACGAATTGATTGATATGAAGCCAAGTCAACAGTCAAAAGGAAATTCAGTGGAATGCCTAGTTTCCGAAGACCTTCCTTCCTTCCATAAGTATTGAGCATACGAGTGATCCAGATTGACTCATAGACGAACTTCACTCGCCACTCAAATCTCTCCAAATTCCGCAACTCTGGAAACAAATTCTGAGTTACTGGATCCCTGAAAAAGGTGTCCCTTTCTCGATCAATGTCTCCGAAAAGATACCCACTAAAAATCAATGACCTAAGATTAGGCACAAGGGTCAAGCACTTTAGGATATTTCGATACAAATCCAAATCACCGATATCCTCGTCTTCATCTGCCCAGTAATCAATTCGAAGGTGAAGGACATGCTGTCCAAATCTTTCTAGTAGAACCAAGGTTCTTGCCACAGTTTGACGGAAATTTGTATCTTCATGATAGAAAATTTCAAGGAAGACTGATTTCCCCGGAAAAGGGTTTCCTTGGAAATTCCCCATTTCTTGTAAAAACTTGTCAATCTCCTGCGCTTTTTCAAATCTGGTGGCTCCCAATGGGTAGTTCCGTATGCGATGATAATTAAAGTGATTCTCCGGTATGGCGACAACACCTCGCTCAACTTGAGTATTTTTGTCCTGAGGTGAGAGTGGATCATGACCTGCGTGGTTTTCAATGGATCTTTCCACAGCATTCTTCCATCGCTTTGAGACGAGGCGCAGTTTTAGCAGCTCACTAGAATGAATCGACGTCAAATCCTGTTCATCCTGTTTGAAAAATATTGGCGTTAAACCTATTTTTAATGTTATAACTAATGTATAATCTTAATTGATATTCAGCTCACCATTTCTTCAGCGATCAAATGCTTGGTCAACAAATGCGGCAAAACCTGACCAAACAAATATAGTGACGTCGTGTAGGTCAATTAAATCTTGAAATTATTAACATGTTTGAAATCATAATTAAAAATGCCAGTAAGAATCCTGGTAATCATTCCTACCAGAGCAAAAAGCCATGAAGCCTTTTTCTTCTGGAACAGCTTATCAAGTTCCGGAAACGCCAGAAGGACATTCCGGATATCTTCCGCCGCGTCAACCTTCTCCTCCAAAATTTTCAACCAAAGCTGTTTAAAAACAGAGAAGAACAAAATAAAATAGTTGCTAATTAGTCATTACAAATAATTTGTGTATATTTTTGAGAGGAAACTCAATTAAAAAATAAAGTTGAACCATTGTTATGTTTACCTCTTCTGGTAAGATTCCTAACACTCCAGCTTTCCCTCCACAAATGACTTGATTGACTTTGTAAGCTAGCTGCTTCATTTCACCGGTCACCACCTCCGCCTCCTCCTCAATTGTGTCATCTTGATCTGTTTTCATTGCTTCCTTCTCCTCACCCCCATCACTCCTCTCTTCTGCTAAACTAATTGCGCTACTCTCCATTTTCCATTTCCAAAGTTCAACAAACTTTAATAACTTAATACGAATGGTTCCGAATGAAAAAAAAAATCCAGCTCCAGAGTGCAATCAAGATAACTGTTATGATTTCTTGTCACCTGTCCACAGGAGTAGACAATTTACATGATGTTCCTACTACTATACCACGCACACGTGCCAGACAGCTGACGTGCTGCTTTTTTCATATAATGGAAATGCATTTATAGTGGGATGCAGTGCAGAGTGAAGTGGTCAGTGGTTGGTACATGCATGGAGAATGCACTTTGTTCTTAGACAGCTTAATTAAATGCTACCTAAGAAAAAAAATTATCCTTACAAAAAAGGAAAAAAAAAAATGCATAGAAAAAAACCTGATCGTATCGCCGTAATTTATCAGTCATTGACAATTAACAATTTTAAAATGATTAATTTTTTTATTAACTTTCATTGATTCTAGAGTTTAATCATCCAATTGTTTATTTCTCACAAAAGATCAATTTTGTTTTTTTACCGAATTGTATATTAAAATGTTGTTAAGCACCCAATCGTCCCTTTCAATTTTCTAATTTTGTAACAAATGATGTGAATTAATTATCATTAATTTGTTTATAGTTGATTTTTTCAACAATGCCTCACTTTCCAACATAATCATTCATCAACTTGATCCTCCACTTCCACCTCCTCCTCTTCATCCCATTTCACCACATCCGGTCTTGGGTCAAAGAACGCCTTATTCCCGCATTCCCTCACAAACCTCACTCCCAAATATTCCATCACTTTCCCCTCCCCTGACAATACCAGCATTGACAAACTTAGCATCTCCAAACTTGGAATCTCTTTCCAAATCTCCGCATTCTCTGGAATCTCCAAAGTTGGATCAAAAGCCCTCATAAAATATCTTCTTAATATTTTCTCAAATGACCCTACCTCCAGATCCATCACCACGTCCCCATCACGCTTCAACTTCCGATACTCCTCCAAAATCTGGCGTCTTCCACGCGTTCCTATCTTAACGCTTAAAAACTTGATGTTGGGCAGCTCCGACAGAAAGTCGAAACTCATATTCAGTTCTCCGTTCTCTTCCAAATCTAGTGAAGTGATTGTGATCGCTGGTGCCAGTGCTTCAGTAGTTGATGGCAGTTCTGGTGACAAGTCCAAATCCAAATCGTACAAAACGACGCTTTCAACTTTAAACTCAGCCAACATTCTGATAAGCTCATCAATCCTAACTGCTCTGAGTCCAAACTGAGTATCAAAACAACTCAGCCCAAACTTGCGTATTTCTTGATGATTTGGTAGCGCCTTCACAACTCTCTCAATTTTGTTAACAATTGGATCATCGTCTTCATTGTTCAGAAATAAATTGAGCTCTGTTAAATGAACAGAGTGATACGAAGCGAAGTCAACAGTCAAAAGGAGATTAAGTGGAATGCCTAGTTTCCGAAGACCTTCCGTCCTTCCATAAGTATTGAGCATGCGAGTTAGCCAGATTGAGCTGCCGTCGCTACGGGGAACTTGCCACTCAAATCTCTCCAAATTCCGCAACTCTGGAAATAAATTGTGAGATTCCGGATCCCCAAAAAAGTTGTCCCTTTCCAGATCTTCGACTCCATAAAAATCCCCACTGAAGATCAATGACCTTAGATTGGGTACAAGGCTCAAACACTTGGAGATATTCCGATACAAGTCTAAATCACCAACATCCACTTCTTCATTCTCATTTGTCCAATGCTCAATTTCAAGGTCGAGGACATGCTGCCCAAATCTTTGGAAGAGGACCACAGTTCTTGCCACAACCTTTGGGAAATTCGTACCATCCTTATCAAGCTGATCGAACACTTGAAGCAGCACTGATTTCCCCGGAAACGGGTTACCCTGAAAATCTCCGATTTCTTGCAAAAATTTATCAATCTCCTCTGGTTTTTCAAATTTGGAGACTCCCAAGGGGCTCCTTATGCGATGGTTACTGAAGTGATTTTCCGGAATGGGGACAACACTTGGCTCTCCTCGGGGCATGAGGGGACGACGACCTGCATGGTTTTCAAGGTACCTTTCTACAGCCTTCTTCCATCGCTTTGAGACGAGGCGTAGTTTTAACAGCTCCTCAGAACGCAACGACGTCCAACCGCTATGTTGCTGTTGGAAAAATATTCGCATTATAACTATCGTTTAATATTACATAATTTAATTGATAGTCAGATTACCATTTCTTCAGCAACCAAATGCTTGCTCATCAAATGCGGCAACACCTGAACAGACAAATATAAACAAAATGACTTGTACTTTTACTTAAATATCTTTAATTATTTACCTGTTTGAAAACATAATTAAAATTGTTAGTTAAATTAACTGTAATCATTCTTACCAGAGGAAAAAGCCAAGAAGCCTTCTTCTTTTGGAACACCTTATCAAGTTCCGGAAACGCCAGAAGAACATTTCGAATTTCTTCCACCGAGTCAACCTTCTCTTCCAAAGTTTTCAACCAAAGCTATTAAAATATATAAATATATTATATGAACAAAAACGGTTGATTATTAGTCAGTAAACATTTTTTGTGTTTGTGTAATCATTACCAACAAACTGAATTCAAAAACAAAGTTTAACCACTGTAATGTTTACCTCTTCTGGTAAGATTCCAAACAGCGGTCCAGCTCCCTGGCAAGTTAACTGCTTCATTTCACCGTCCACCTCTTCCTCAGCTGTACCATCTTGACCTGTTTTCACTGCTACCTCCCCACTCCCATCACTCTTCTCTTCAGCTAAATTAATTGCCCTACTCTCCATTTCCAAAGTTAATCAATTACTAAACATTAATGGTTCCTAATTGTTATTTTATGATTTCTTGTCACCTGTCCTAAGAAAAATTCACTGCATTTTCTTTCAGAACCTACTACAACTACACTAAACCTGAACTGACTTTACACAAGCAACTCGTGTACAGTGTACTGCACTTTCCATGTATCTTGCATGCATTGCATTGATTGTTGAGTGCACGAGTGCAGCGCAGAGTGAAAGGGTCGGTGAATGCAACACAATATACTTTGTTCTCAGACAACTAAAATGCTAACAAAAGGCGTTTAAAAAGAAGAAATGCATAGAAAATACTTGATTGTATCACAATTTAAATCATTCCTAGAACAATTAACATTTTAAGAATGAATTGATGTCTTATTTATCATGTAATTACCTAGCTAACTTTTCTTGTTAAAATTTAAATCAAATAGTTATTTTAAATACTTCATTAATAAAGTTATCCGCTGTCTTAATAAATCACGTTTGCATGCAAACTATGCATATCACAAAAATATTTCATTTGACAGTTGAACTTAATTGTGAACTGGAAAACATTTCTAAGATTATCACATTTACTTAAATGAGGCTAGATATGCAATCAATGCCAAGAACGAAAGCAATAGGCAACCTCAACCTCCAGAGAGATGAGATGACCCAAGAAATCTGCTTTACTTTACTGAAGCCGGATGTAAGGTTAATTGGATAAGTAACAAATAAATGATAAGTAAGATGACAACGAAAAATTCAAAGTTAAAGTAACCATGCCAAGTGCCAATGTTGTCATTCAAAAATATACATAAACCACCCTTCTCGCTATCCAAAAATTGAGTTCATAAATAATTATGATGGTAAGGGTGACATCAGACGAGTGTTCTATATTGCGCCATTGTATGCGGCTTCAATCACAATCAAAGGGAGAAATGAACATTAGTAGCAGCTTTGATAACAGTCAGCGTTATAATTTGAGAAAATAAAATTTTATAATTGATTTTTTTTGGAGATACAGTTGAACAATTTTACTCTGTTTTAATTTTATTTTTATTCGAATGTAATTCGTTTCAATTCATTGCATTTAAATTTTAGTTCACTTCAATCGCATGAATTCTGGTGCCATAATAAATTATGTTTAACTTTCATTTATTTTTGGATTAAATTATCCAATTCTTTATTTCTCATAAGTGATCAATTTTGTGTTTTTTTTATCGAATTGCATATTAAAATGGAAACCTCCAATTGAGCAGACTTCAAATCAAATCTAGCGTACTCACTCATTGTTAAGCATCCAATCCTCCCTGGCATAAAGCTTAGATTCCGGCTGACTATATTTCCAACCTGCTTTCAACTCAACTTTCTTAAACTAAAAATAGCAGAAATAATGGATTCTAAAATCTTCAAATTATAAATTTCAATGCATTAATTTCCATTTTTTATAATAAATTTCTAAATTATTTTTCTATTTAAAAAAAACTGAATTAAATTTCTATTTTTGTCATAAAATTGCATTGAATTCATTTTCTATTTTCTTTATAAAAATATAAAAATTAATCATCTTTCTCTCAGTAATTCTGATGACGATGGCGTTTTACAAGTGTGACCTTTGTACTTCTTGATTCACTCAAGGGAAATCAACAGTTGAATGCATTTTTGTGATGTTTGAATGGCCAAATAGAAAAAATTAAACAACATCTGGGTAAGATAGACAAGAAAGAGGAATCAGGAACCAAATGTAGTCCAGGTGGGAAAAAGCAAACATTTGCAAAATAAATGGCCAAAAATATATTCTGTAAATTTTTGCAGTGCCAAATTTGCCAACAGGAAGGATTTGAATTGTCATCTGAGCGAGGTTCATGGGGTTGCCTTGCCACTCTTCTTCGAGAGAAGAAGCTGAGTGGCGATACATGAAAAAACCTTTTAACGACTGTTATTTTTTTAAATAAAGATAAGGAGAAATCTATTGAGTGCTTGTTAAGTAACTCTTGTCCTGCTATTATATTTTCTAATTTTTTAACTATGTGGGATAAGGTGAAAATGATGAGGTGAGGGCGCTTGTTGGCGCAGAGGGAATTGATCATGCCAATAAATTATTTATAAAGTAAACATGCTTAAAACGTCATATCAATATTTTATAACTGAGCATTTTATTTAATAAAAATACATTAGAACACAGATCAATTAAATTCATTCATGTAGTTCTCATTGTCCTCTGGTAGCTTTATTCTCTGCTGTAACAACTCTGTCTTACCATCCATCAAAATCATTTACCATTAATCCAATTCCCCTCTCGAACGTTTGAACCTCCTCCGCTTCAGCGTCTTTAACTTTCTCTTCATCCCATTTCACCACAGCCGGTCTAGGTCCAAAGAACGGCTCATTCCCACATTCCCTCACAAACCTAACTCCCAAATATTTCAACCCTTCCTCCTCCTCCAGCATCACTGGCATTGACAGACTCAACATTTCCAAACTTGGAATCCCTTCCCAAATCCCGGCATTCTCTGGAATCTCCAAAGTTGGATCATACGCCTTCATAAAATATCTTCTCAGTTTTAACCCAAATGACCTCACCTCCCAATCCACCACCTCCCCATCACGCTTCATTTTCCGGTACTCCTCCAAAACCTGGCGTCTTCCACGCCTCCCAATCTTAACGCTTAAAAACTTGAGGTTGGGCAGCTCGCTCAAAAAATCATAGCTCAGACTCAGTTCTCCGTCCTCTTCCAAATCAAGAGAAGTAACTGTAATCGGAGGATTAACTGGTGGCTCAGAAATTAGCTGCCCCTCGACCCAATCCAAATCTTGGAAAACGACGCTTTCAAATTGAAACGCAGCTAACATTCTGATCAGATCATTAATCCTAACAGCTCGGAGTCCAAACGGTGTATCAAAAGAACTCAGTCCAAACTTGCATGTTTCTTGATGATTCGGTAGCGCCTTCACCACTCTCTCAATTAGGTCAACAATTGGGTCATCGTCATCATACAAAAATAAATGGAGCTCGGTTAAATGAACAGATTGGAATAAAGCCAAGTCCATCCTTGAAAGAAGATTGAGTGGAATGCCCAGTTTCCGAAGACCACCTGTGCTTGCATAAGTATTGACCATGTGCTCTACCCACATAGACCCATATCGACTTGATGTAACTCGCCATTCAAATCTTTCCAAGTTCCGCAACTCTGGAAACAAATTCTGACTTTCCGGATCCCCGAAAAAGTTGTCCCTTTCTGGATCCCTGTTCCCAAAAAAATCCCCACTTAAGATCAATGACCTTAGATTAGGTACAAGGCTCAAGCACTTGAGGATATTTCGATGCAGTTCCAAATCACCGACATCGTTTTCTTCATCTGCTAAATGATCAATTATAAGGTCAACGACATGCTGTCCAAATCTTTCGAAGAGGACCACAGCTCTTGCCACAGCTTTTCGGAAATTTGTATCTTGCGGATTATCATCATCGTCGAAAACTTGAAGAAGCACTGATTTCCCCGGAAACGGGTTACCTTGAAAATCCCCCATTTCTTGCAAAAACTTGTCAATCTCCTCTCCTTGTTCAAATCTGGAGGCTCCCAAGGGGCAGTTCCGTAAGCGATGGTAACTAAAGTGATTCTCCGGAATGGCGACGACATTTGACTCAACTCTGGCATTGTTGTCCCGTGGCAGGAGGGGATGATGGGCGGAATGATTTTCAAGTGAAGTTTCCACAGCATTTTTCCAC
>JAQFZG010005145.1:0-10747 GCA_034695465.1 Entomobrya nicoleti
CCCAATTTTTTTGAATCAAAAAGACGTAAATAAATGGATTGCTGGTGTTTTCCTCGATAAGATGGATTTTCCAAGAATATCAAATAATGTACTCATTTGGGAATACACGTCCTTTTCATTAAAAACGCTGTGTCCTTACTGCGATCCTTGTGATTCTTTGAAAACCATCCAACTTCATGCGAAACTGATTCCAACTAACAGATATGAACTTGAAAGTGTTTTGGGAGAAATTCAACGAGTCAATCCTGATCCACATTCAGTTCGAGTTGTGCTATACAATTATATCCCTGAGTATGACAATTTCAAAGAGGAAGAAGGAAAAACCCGACTAGCTGTTCTCGAGCAAATTCAAAAGTATCCCGTGGAAGGACTATTGATTAAAGTGTTTTTTTAGCGGACATGCACTTGACCTCACTTCTATTTCGAAAATCAACAAATATGACATTTTCTGATGAGTATGACAAATACCAATACGAATGGAAAGCCATAATTGTAGAGGATTGCAGCACAACGAACGCTATTGACTCACATCCATTACTTCGTACAATGATAGACAGAGACTATTCTGGGGCTCGAAATTCTTTTCAAGATAGCCGATTTGTAACCTACATCAAACAGTTTCGTTTGGTAAGTTGTCATAAAGAACAAATGCCTTGGACACATCAGTTAGCAGAACTGATTTCCCCTTTTGATATCACAACGTGGCTACTCATTTTAACACTCTGCTTTTTTGTGTCTTGGGTTGCAAAAATATCCAACAACTCGCTCAGAAGAATACAAAGTCTCTCTCTGTTTGACGTAAACTTTTTCATGTTTTGGTCACTTGTAGACCAGTCTTACAGTCTGTTTGACACAGCTGCAAGCAAGTCCAAGAAAACTTCGCTTCTCTTGTGTTTATATTTTGTGCCAATTGTCTGTTTGTATCTAAGTACAATGTACAAAGGAGATAACGTGACCAGGCTCACAGCAGATTCTCCACTAGTCAAATTTGACATTTTCGAAATGCTACAAGAAAATCACTTTAATATTTACTCTCAACGAATTAACTTGGAAACTTCACGAAATGCAGAGTATTATAATATCAATAAGCTTGATAAAATGCATCAGAAACATGGCGCTGTAATCTCTCACGAGGCATTGCCTGTCGTTTCTGATTTATGGGGAGAGATAACACAAATACTTAGACCTTCCGATTACTCAGCACACAGTTTTAATTTCTTAAAAAAAGAAATACCAAAGCAGTTGTGGAAATACATCACCAACTCAGCAATGTTACCAGATTATGGACAAGGATTCTGGGAAAGTATTTCCACCATTCTGAATTTTCACATGAACAAGTGCAATAAGTCCGCAATGATTTTGGAGAGGACGGAGGCAATTAAACTTCATACAATTCTGAAGCAGCTGGGCAAACCGAGTTATCTCGGCAAAGAAATTGTGCTTGAAAGGTTTTTTGCTTACCGTTTCCGCCAATATTTTCCACCAAGCTCATATTATCGGAAAAGATATCTTTTTGCAGGAGGCATATTTGATTGGTGGCAGAAGCATGCTGAATTTTCCCTAGTTTTAAAAACGAGCGTACATGTTAAAAGACTAGCGTCTTTAAATAATCAAAATGTTACCTCTGAAATTGATGGAAGCAAAACGGCAGTTGTCGTTCTAACTCTCATACCCGCCACTGGGCTACTTATATCTCTGAGTGTATTTTTGGTTGAGAATATTTCTAGCCAATCAAGACGAAATATTTTTGTTTTGTTCTACAAAAAATGCTTTTGGGATTAAAATTGGTGTCACATATTATTCTGTTGGTTTTTAAATTAAATGAAGAAGTGAACAATGTAATTAAAATCGACGTACAGCTGCAATTATCTGATGATATTCATAAATAGGTGTTGAGTATATAGCGGAGGAAATTTGTATTCTTAAGAAATGCACCAAATCCTACGGTTGAATAATTGCTATTTGCGTTTTGAAAGAATTGTGGATGAGTTTGAGTGCGTGTGGGAAAACTTTTAAAATATCTTGTGTAGCTTTTAATTGTACTTATGATTATGATTAATTGGTTGCAAGGTGTGATGTATTTACAAAATCAGTGTAATTGCTGAGCTAATTTTAATTATTAATAAAAAAATAAAGTTATTTTATGCGTTGTAATGTTAAAATGTAATGTGTGCTCAGTTTTTTTTAAAATTATAGTTTAATAAGTACAATTACGAAAATATGTAATTAAACTGGTACGTGTTGTTTGCGGAAGGAGAAAATAAATAAACCATTTAAAGAATTTGGATCATGTTTTTATTTAAGGCCCCCCTAAAATTGACATTCATCTTGTTGGAACACTAGAAATTAGCAAGCACGCTCACGCGTGCATTTGGAAAGGGATGGACTTGTTTAGAGATAGAATTGATAAATGTCCTAAGCTCACATCGTATCATGGTGGCTCGAGCTAACATGGTGTAATTTACCAAGTTGGCCAAGTCAAATGTCCTAACCTAGCACAGAAGCTAAATATATGATAAACTTGGTTTAGATTTCAAACATTTTATTTTTTGAGCTAAATGGAGTGTTAGTAAAATCTGTTTTTAGTTTGCGACAACAACATTTTTTGTAACAAAATTGTTGCTATGAAAATAAACTTTTTCCAATAAACGTTAAACAATTCGTCGTTAAAAAAGGAATCCCAATTTCGTTGATGTTTTTCTTTTATTCTGTAATGATAGGGAGCCATGGCAATTATTTTACATTTGCGACACAAAAAGAATCGTTACGAAAAGATCTCGCCACGCAAATTATTATACTTAATGCATTTGCAGGGTGCAATATACGGACTTTGGAGGCTTTAATATTGATTCCGAGGTCGTCCAAGAACCGATTATACTTCTTTGCTACTTGTCCTACTGCGAAATATGGCATATATTTCCATTCGAGCTGGGATCCAAACATTCAGTATTAACGAACCACAACGTATCTACTTGTGACGACGTTGAATCAGAAAAACAAAACTACCACCCGATCAAACAGGAAGTAAATATGTCGCATAAACTCTCTTAGAGTCATTTCTTTAAAAACAAATATATATTTTTCTAGCAAAACATACAGGTCAAAAAATTACTGCTCCGTTTTAAATATCATTGTATCATGAATGTTTTATATGTAGTCAACATTAGCCAATGAAAAAATATTCGGTTTCAGTTTAAGCAATAGTTTAAAATTGTGTACATTTGTGTTTTACTCATCATTCAAATTTAGAGCTCAAAAACGATATTTTTACAAAAAAAACTATTTACAACTAAATATTTCTACGTAGTTGGCAAGTGAATAAATATATTATAAAAATATTTTAGAATCACTTGTGTAAATAGTAAACTATCAAAGTGTATGAGTATTTGACCCGAGTATTTGGGCTTTGGATATACATATCCATGGGATTACACTGGTTTCATCAAACTAATTATTTTAAGTGCGAATTACGAATTTTAAACTTTTACACAACCAAATAATATAGGACTGGAAACAGTAATTGAAAACATGTAGGACGTAAATGATCCATAGTTCATTGAAAACTCAATATCGAGCATCAAATCAAGGTCGCAGGGCTGCTAGGCTAAAAGCTCGGATGAACCTGCAACTTTTCCACGCCATATCTACTATTGCAAGCCGAGAGTGAGCTTTTCATGCCACACAGCGGTTGGCCTTTTATCCTCAATGCTTGTTTTATGGGCTTTGAGTAGGGATGAGGATGATGTATATTGTGTAGATAGGCCAAATGGGGAAGTTATAACAGGTGTGTTTACTTAGTAGTTCATTAATAAGTGTGGGGACAAGGAGGATGGAACACATTTTTAGTTAGTGCTACTTCATTAAACCATTACATCACCAAAATTAACATACTAGCAAATTAAAAAATAATTATTAGTCATACTCTCAATTTGGTAATTATTAATTAATTGGTGGCTGACGCAATCAAATAATTAAGCAAACCAGTTTAAAATATTGTTATTTGATTGCTCAATCAACTGTAAGTTGTGGCTAATCATCATTATAATCGTCACAAGACAAACAGTCCAGTTCAATGTTTACCTTTTTGTGCTGCCGAAACAAATTAGCGCTATCCCAGTTGACTTTAAATTTTAAAGCAATTAAGTATTTGGAATGTTTCTTAGTTAGAATTTAGTAGTTATGTGTGGATTTTGAAGGCTGTTTACTTAACTTTCTTTGTCAAATTATTATTTCACATTGTCAGACATTTTTTGTTGACTCTGTCATCATCATCACCACCACCACCAATTCAAATAATAATAAAACTTCTGATCTGGTAACGCATCTTGAGTTGCATCCATTGTTGGTCGGTTGACCTGAAATGGTTTGCTTTAATAATAATAGCAATTGAGCTCTAATAACAATTCGTCGTAAGCTATGTAATACTTACGTAAAATGACGAAAAAGTAATTAATTACAGAGGACAGTTACGTATTTTGTTGTTCTTTTCTGGCGCCTCCTGCTATGCTTGCTAATGCTTAGACAATAGCAGTGGGGTATATTGAAATACAAACTTCAAATATTGCATGTGAGAAATATCGTGGCTTGTTAAGCGTGCCCAAAGCAAAATGTAAAAAAGGGTAGCACTTTGGTTAAACAGAAAGACGAAAATAAGCACATCGATGAATAATTAAAATGTTTACTTCTTTTATTCAGGACACATACCTCACTATCCTCGTGTTTGACCCGCTATTGGTTTAAACCAAACCTCTTTACAAGCTGTCCACTTGTATGGTGTGTAATGCATGCTTGCAATTTATCATAACGTGAACTCGCCACGTCAAAACTGAAATTTACATCAGTCTGCTACGCTTTATGTTCAGCTGAGTGTAGAAAAACTTTTGCTTATATGGCTTATAAAGTCTTTTGTTTCCCAAAAATACCTCTGATTTAGGTAAAGAACTGGAGATATTTAACTAGCGAAAGTTGATTCAAGTTATTTATAAGGACAACTAAGCACGTAGAGATTTCAATTTAAAATTCTTGTCAGGTTTGGTTTTCACTGTTGGACGAATGCTAAACTTGAGCATCAAAGCAAAATTTCTGAAATCAACCAACAATATTTTGATAACAATTCCCAATAAGAATTTTTTATTGGGAGATACATAAGTTGAACACTAATTAAACACTTGGATTAATTCCTGTGGAACGATTTCACCAACAATCAAACATAGTTATCGCAAACAGATATTTGGGACTTGCCACATTAGAATGCGGACGAAGCTAGAAGCCAAATTCTCGATATTGTTTGTTTTGTCTTGTTTATTAATAGGGAACATTAGCAACTACTTTACATTTGCGACACAAAACGAATTTTCCAAAAAAGATCTTATCAAGCAAATCAGCATTTTCAATGCATTTGCAGGTTGCAATATACGCGTACTCAATTTTAGAGGGTTAAATATTGACTTCGAAGTAGTAACTCAACCTATTATTCTTCTTCGATACTTGTCGCATTGTGAAACAAACAGGATATTCCCATATGAACTTGGCTCATCATATCCAATATTTAGGAGCGAAAACTTATCCACTTGCCACGACGTCAAAACTGACAAAACCAAACACCCACCTTATAAAATAGGAGCTCAATATGTGGCGCAAACTCTCTCAGATTCGTTTCAACTGCAAATGAAAAACCTCACTTGTGAAGCAAACGTCTACCTTCATCCGCCAACTGAAAGGGAAGCTCCACAAATGTACAAGGAAACTTGGGACTGGGAAAGTTACCTGAAGAATCCAATTGCCAGTAACTTTATCAATACCTATAATGATCGAAGGTTGATGTGGTACAAAGTAAACACCGTTCCTGAAATCTCACTGCTTATTTGTAGCCTAAACGCAGACTCAATTTGTTTGAATCAAAAGGATTTGAATAAATGGATTGTTGGGGTTTTCGAGGATAAAATATACTTTCCAAGATTATCAATTAATGTATTTATTTGGGAATACCCATCCTTCTCTTTAAAAACGCTGTGTCCTTATTGCGATCCTTGTGATTCTTTGAAAACCATTCAACTTGAAGCAAAACTGATTCCGACAAAAAGAAATCAACTTGAAAGTGTTTTAGCAGAATTTCAACAGATCAATCCTAATCCTCACTCAGTTCGAGTTGTGCTGTTAAGATATATCCCTGAGTATGACAATTTCAAAGGGGAAGAAGGAAGGAATAGACGAGCAGTCCTGGAGCAAATTCAAAAGTTTCACGTCGAAAGACCATTGAATTTTCTTTCTCGATTAGCTGAGATGCACTTGACCTCACTGCTATTACCAAAGTCAACAAATATTACATTTTCTCTTGATTATGGAACATACTTTAACAAATGGAAAGAAGTAATTGTTGATGCTTGCAGTCCAACACAGGCTATTGACTCACATCCATTATTTCGTCCAATGATACAAAGATATTATTCTGCGACTCGAAGTTCTTTTCAAGATAGCCGATTGGTGACCAACATCGGACAGTATCGTTTTGTTAGTTGTCATAAAGAACAAATGCCTTGGATAGATCAGTTAGCGGAACTCATTTCCCCTTTCGATATTCCAACTTGGCTGCTAATTTTAGCAATCTGCTTTGTCGTGTCGTGGATTACAAAAATATCCATCAATTCGCTGAGTAAAGTCAATAGTCCATCTTTATTTGATGTCAATTTTTTCTTGTTTTGTTCAATTTTAGACCAGCCCTACAATTTGCTGGACGCCGCAGGCAGCAAGTCCAAAAATGCTTCATTTTTCCCGTGTCTGCTCTTTGTTCCATTAGGCTGGTTGTACTTAAGCACGGTTTACAAGGGAGACAACGTGACCAGATTGACAGCAGAACCCCCACTTGTCAAATTTGACACTTTCAAATTGCTACAACAAAATAGCTTTAACATTTACACTAGAAGAGTTAACTTGAAAACTTCTTCATATGCAGCATACTATAACATTAGTGAACTTGTTAAGCTACAAATACAACATGGCGCTGTAATCACTCATGAGGCACTCCCTGTCGTCTCTGAATTATGGATAGAGTTAACACAAATGCTAAGGCCTTACGGCACTTCACTTCACAGCTTTAAATATTTAAGGGATGAAATATCGAAGCAGCTGTGGAAATACATCAACAACTCAGCAATGTTGCCAGATTCCGGACAAGGATTCTGGGAAAATGTTGCCACAATTCTCAATATTCATATGAACAAGTGTAAAAAGGTCGCCATGATATTGGAAAGGCCAGAGGCAATTAAGCTTCACACGATTCAGAAGCAGCAGGGCAAACCGAGTTACCTTGGCAAAGAAAATGTACTTGAAAAATTCCAGGGGTATTTATTCAGGGGATATTTTCCAACAAGTTTATATCGTCGACCAGGATATATTTTTGACGCGGGCATATTTGAGTGGTGGCAGAAGCACGGCGAATTTTCGCTTGTTTTAAAAACGAGTGTTCATTTTAAAAGTCTAACGTCTTTAAATAATCAAAATGTGACATCTGAAATGAGTGGAGACAAAACAGCAGTTTTTGTTCTAACTCTCATACCAGCCACTGGCCTGCTTACATCTCTGGGTGCATTTTTTGTCGAGAATATTTCCCGCCAATCACGAAGAAACAAAATTGTTTTATTTTGCAAAGCGTGTTTAAATATGGTATCAAAACTAGTGCAACATAGTGGTCGGTTTGTCTTTACATTAAATGAACAAGTGAACAATGCAATAAAAATAGACGTTCAGCCCCGATAACCAGGTGAAAAAATTGTAACCATCAGATTAGTGTACTTCAGCTAGCTGACTTTGTTTGTTTGTTGGCGTCTTCATAAAAAAGACCCAACTTTGTAAAGTGTTGTGGATCCCTGTTTAAAAATAGGTTTCAGTATGTATTCATCAATTAATCATGAAGTAGTTACCTCATCCAACTCCCCTAGTGGCCCTGGTGAAGAACTCAGACGGTACGTGGCGATTTCGTGGATGGATGTTAATATTTCTATGGATGAATGATGAATGTATGTCGGTGTTATGTAAATTCATACAGGTTCATAGCATTTAAAAATGTAATATCAAGTAGTGGTCAAATATTTTGGTACGTATTTATTTAGAGTTTATGTTTTCTATTAATATACTATTTAAATAAATGATAAATGACTTGTTCTTTTTTTACTTTATATGTGATCGCATATATTTTTTCATGGCTTTTAGTTTTCTTTTATTGTTCCCTAGACAACTTTGCAAGATTTGAGAAATATGTAAAGGTACTTTGTAGAAGATTCATATGTTGTAGTTTATGGTAATACCTATGAACTAATAATCCATAAGGCCAAGGCTATAAATAATCAATGCTCAATTTCCGGTGGGATTTAAACAAAAGAGGAGGACATAAATAGGCTGGTAGGTATAGTAGTTAGGAGAAGTATAAAACATATCTAGTTAAGTAGGTAAAAGTCTTATGATTATATATTATATAATTTCAGCAAGTTGTGCAGGATATTCGGTCTGTCCGTCAGTCTTAGTTCTGTATCCCATACAAAAGGCCCAATGGATTTCATTGAAACTTTTCAAGATTTTATTTTACTACCGAAACAATTTGTGAAAAATCAGTTGAAAACCTTAATAACACAAAATAGTATATGTATGAATAAATAGGGAAGGTTTTGAGACGAAGCCTAATTACAAATCCTACTAGTTATATCGTGATAAGGACTAAGTACAAACGAGCTTTGGAATAATTGCTACAACAAAAATGATTTCAAGAGGCCAAGGTTCAAAAAATCAATGTTAGACTTCCTGTATCATGTCACGACTAATTGGCTAGCCAAAAGTGGTTAAGTAAAACGTAATCTATTTTTATTTTATAATCATAAAGTAGGGTTGCGGTAAAACTACCTACTTGCGTAGGAATAAATATCGGTCAAACAGCTACTGCTTGGCTTTCGTTACCATTGTCTTATGTAAGTGTTGTGCATTTTTATCAAAACACGGTCTGAATGCTGTGTTTATAACCAACAATAGGTCGATTTCCTCCAGAATGCTTTAGACTTCTGAAGAAAAGATGCATTACAGATTGAAGGAAATTTAGGAGTAGTTCAAAATTCAGGATTCCCACAAATGTAACTTAAAGGTAACCGAATATTTTTACTCAGTGTCGCTCATGGATTTTCCCTAGCATTCTGGATTTACACATCATGTTATTGCTGACGTTGTAGAGTCAAAGATTGGTATAGCAAACCAACTAAATTCGCATTGAACAAAACAACTAAAATAAATGAAAAAATACTTGACTTGAAATTTACAAAGTTAAAAATTACTTCCATCTGTACACTTTGAGTCAATTCATTCTTCTGTTTTGTCAGTATCATCGCAAAATTATGTCCAGAAACTACTAGTCTAATACTCCCATCTCATAATGGGTACAAGAATAAGAGTTAAATTCTCCTTGGTGGCTTTCTTTTGTTATTTGATGATGGGGAACATTAGCAATTATTTTACATTTGCAAAAGAAAGCGAGTCATTCAAAAAAGATCTGGCTAAGCAAATTGGCATTCTGAATGCATTTGCAGGCTGCAGTATACGTGTGATCAATTTTAAAGGATTGAATATTGACCTTGGAATAGTAAGTCAACCTATTATTCTTCTTCGATACTTATCACACTGCAAAACATATCGTATATTCCCATTTGAACTTGGCACTACAGAATCAATATTAAGGAACCACAATTCATCGATCTGCCAAGACGTCAAAACCTTCAAAGCAAAAATTCCACCTTATCAAATCGGAAATAAATATGTGACGCAAACTCTCTCAGAGTCGTTTCAACGGAAAATTAAAAATCTTAACTGTGAAGCTGACGTTTATCTTCATCCGCCCACTGAAAAGGAATCTCCACAGATGTACAAGAAAACTTCGTCATGGGAAAGTTACCTTACAA
The DNA here is from genome assembly GCA_034695465.1 of Entomobrya nicoleti. Taxonomy (NCBI): domain Eukaryota; kingdom Metazoa; phylum Arthropoda; class Collembola; order Entomobryomorpha; family Entomobryidae; genus Entomobrya; species Entomobrya nicoleti. The sequence goes on from JAQFZG010005145.1 coordinate 9,936, forward strand.
ATCCAGTTGCAAGTTATCACGAAATTAAATGGTCCCATCGAAGGTTGATTTGGGAACAGGTAAATAGCGTCCCAGTAGTCTCACTGCTTATTTGTAGCCAGAATTCAGACTCAATTTGTGGGAGTCAAAAAGATGTCAAAAAATGGCTTGCGGGGGTTTTCCATGATAAGTCATTTTTTCCAAGATTATCAATTAATGTATTTATTTGGGAATACCCGTCCCGTTCTCTGAAAACGCTATGCCCGTATTGCGATCCTTGCGATTCTTTTAAAACCGTCCAGCTTCGTGCGAATCGAATTCCGACTAATAGACATCATCTTGAAAGTGTTTTAGTAGAAAGTCAACAGATAAATCCTGATCCTCACTCAGTTCGAGTTCTGCTATTGACTTATGTGCCCGAGTATGATAATTTCGAAGACGAAGAAGCAAAAAACAGACGTGCTGTCCTGGAGCAAATTCAAAAGTATTCCGTCGAAAGTCCATTTGAGGACCTATTTTATTTAGCGGACATGCATTTGACTTCACTGCTATTTAGAAAGTCAACAAACATAACATTCTCTCTTTCTCCTGGGAACTACTATAACGAATGGAAAGAAGTAGTTGTTGACACTTGCAGTTCAACCAAAGCTATTGACTCATATCTAATATTTCGTCCAATGATACAAAGACATTTTTCTTGGACCCGAATATCTTTTCAAGATAGCCGATTTATAACCTTTATCCGAGAATATCGTGCTGTTAGTTGTCACAAAGAACAAATGTCTTGGACAAATCAGTTAGCAGAACTAATTTCCCCCTTTGATTTATTAACG
>JAQFZG010005146.1:0-10746 GCA_034695465.1 Entomobrya nicoleti
TATTTTGTTTTGGGTGTTAAGAATTTTTTTTTTGGTGAAGTAGACAAATTATTGAGAGAAAAATGAGAAAACGTTCATTAGCAAATATTTTATGGCTTATTAATTATTTTGAGCAGTGCGCACATAGCGAGTGCACAGGTAAAAAAGGAAAAGATTTTTTTTTGTCGAAACGAAATACAAGTTTGCTTGAAATTCGATCAGAAAATGATAAAAGATTTTTGAATACTTCATATTTTCTCTTAAGCATAACCAAAATGGCTTGTTTGAGAATATCATAAATAAAATATTACACGCATTTTCCAATACATTTGCATCTCTGCAAACAAAAAAAACGGTTTCCTTCTCTCTGCCTAAACCCATTCATCTTAAAATTTTCTACTTGTTTATTACCAATAAGCTATGTAGATACGTGCGTTAATGAGTTTATTAGACTAGAGTAGTATTTACAACTTCATATAGTTATTATGAGGTAATTAAAGTTGCATTTATGTTGCAGTGTTTACTGTACACTAAGCAGAGATAAATCTGCGTGCAAAAAAAATAACTAGACTAATTTGTAACTGAATTAATTTTAAAATGTGCGTCGTGTCTTGACTTGTCTTGGTCTTGTGCTCGAGAATTTTTATGCAGTCATAACAATCAAGCTTATTATTTGTTTGCTAATGTAAATCTCATAAATAATTAATGTATTTTTCGAGAAGATAGGCAACATTAAAGCTATAAGGCAAAAAAAGGAAATGGCCACAAAAGAGCTTTCGATTTATCTGGGTTTCGTAATAAAAAAAACGCGTGTGCTGCTTGTTAAACTTGCTGATTGTGAGTTTTGCTATTTTGTATGCATTTTTCTTTTGAAGATTTATTGGTTTATTCTTTTAAAAAAATACAAGATGAATGCTCTACAAAATATTTGCTCACTAAACTTATAAACCAAAACATTACAAAAAAAAATTGATTGATTGGTTTGTTAAGATGCACTTTTTAAAATGGTTGGTTGCTAGGGCAACTACTGTGCTTGTGCAACTATCTATGTTTATGTGAAGCTTCCTATTTAATTGTGTATCAGAAAACTAACAAGCGGAACTAAAAAGTGCATCTTAATGGCGAGCAGTAACACAGAATACCAATTAAATAAATAAAAAAAATATACCAAATAAAATGAGGAATTTAGGTGACTTGTTGAACCAAAAGGTTAAAAAACGTATTTAGTTAATTGAATAGGTAAAGTAATGAAAATAACTTACCTAACTTTAAGCAGATTCATAGCAGTTTCAAACTTTTCCACATAGTCCTTCCTCAAAGTCTTCAGATCCGTCGTTCTCCTTTCCTTGAGCTGTCGTACCAACTGTTCCTCCAAACAAAGCTGTCTTTGCAACTGAACCAGTCTATTCTCCAGCTTTCTCTTTGTTGTTCCCAGTTGTCGGGCTTCTTTCTCCAAATTTTGGTACTTCCTTCGCAGACATTCTTCTTCATCATCAACTTCTCTTAAATTCTCCATAATTTATTCTTCTTTTTTGAAATTTTCCTCCACTTTTCGAAAAATTTAATTTTAACTGCTTATCATTCGCTGAACCCTGGAAACCCTGAACATCAGGGTTCAGCTGTGTTACTTCCTCATCCTTTCATGATTGCTGTTCTGTCAAAATAAAAAAATAAACAAACAAAGACAGTTAACCAAAAAAAATAACAATAGGAACTCCGGAAAAGGTTATCCTGCAAGCGACAGTACCTTACCTTTATGCATTTTTTTCCCAGAAGATCCTTAAGACACGTTCATACGAGGCAATTTATCCACCAACCTATTTAACAAAAAGGGGTAAAAGACAAAAGTCGTTCGTATCGTTCGAAAAAACCAAGAAAAAACTAACTTTTTTTTCAAATAAATCGAATTATCATGAAATTTAAGAATTTAGCTCAAAAATACTCCCAAAAATACCTAATTTAGTATATCAATCGATGATAAAATATGACGAAGAGAATTTATTCAAGGCTGATGAAATGGGATGGAATTCCCCCAACAAAAAAAAAATTGAAATCCGATCAAAAGCTTGTATCTTTTTGATAGTCTATGATATTGAATAGGTACACTACAAAAATCTTTTGACCAGACAAGATGTGTGCTTCCCGTGCCCATGCGTTTCTATCTTGTTGAGATCATTGAAGTCATTTTTGTGTGCCATGCCATTGCCATGTCATTCCTATACACTATTCTGTATGCCAAGCCAAAACCAAAGCCTACCACTTCCGTGTGACAAAAAAAACAACATCTTCGTATCTGTCTCAAGGAAAAAAAGTGTCTTTATTTTCAAGTGATTCAAGATGCGTGGAAAAAAATCCAAAAAAAAAATATCAAAGTAGCGAAAGCTCACTATTTAGTACAATTATTATGTAAAGGAATGTGGCAGACTAACAGACGAAAAAAAAAATCATGTAAAAAATAGTACTAGAATTTTTTTTAGTATTACCAGCTAATATAGCGATCATCTGTAGACCCATCTTTGTAACAAATTTTTATATAATATGTGGGGAGGAGGGAACTATGCCAACTTCTAATTTTAAACCTGACTACTCTCCTTTTCAATCTAGATGACTATCAGTTAGAGAGTACTTTCCTAGAGCTTTAGTCTATATACTATATTTGCTTACGGTAAATATGTACCTTAAACAAAAAAAAATGTGTAAATATGCGTAAAAAAAGATGTGTGTTGATATTTGAAAATGTCACGGCGTCACATGGAGGATTTGCGCAAACACACTCACCTTAAAGCCGGCTGGAGTCTTAAAAAAATGACAAAAGCTTTGTAACTATTTTTTTTTGTTGGATAATTAAATCGACATGATGAGTAGCGAGCGACTGTTGTTTGTTCGTGAAAATTTGGATGTCTTTGTGTATTTTTATTTTGTTTGCACACATCATTTTCTTTTCCTGTTTATTTGTTTCCTAAGCTATTTTGGAAAGTTGGCATGTTCATTATCATGTTAGTTAGCAAATTACTGAAAAAAAAGGCAGAAAGGCAGGTAATTAATTTTGTTCATCCTTTCCCGGTGGAGTATATTTTTTTTGTCCAAAAAAGCAAGCCAAGAATTCAATGTAATGTTTTTCCATTTTGTTGAGGAATGAACAAGTTCAAGAAACTCTTCAAGTCATTATCTGTGTCATTTTTTTTTTAAAGAAAAAGACAGGATGAAGATGTCTCTTTTGATTTTTTTTTCGGGGCTTCCACAAAATATTTCTTGAGACATTTAAAGAAAAAAGTACCGAAATAGATTATTTACTGCTTGCTTAAGTGTCATTAAAGATTCACAAAATAGATATGGATTAAAACCAGCAAAAAAAATTAAATATGTAAGCTATTTAAATAACTTGGGCCTCAAATCAATCATTTATTGTCATTGGAGAATAAATCAATGCAAGCTTAACTACAGCTTTGCGAGTAAACCGTTTAATCCTTTTTATTCTCTTTATATGCTTATCTAAGCAAAAAAATATAGTTAAAAATTAAATTTAATTGTTCATTTAAAATACTTTTATATAATTAGCAATGGTTTTTCAATAAAATTGATACTTTTATGATTCTCATTTCTGTTGTTGCGCTTTCTATGCATTGCATGCCTAACTATTAACCCTTTTCCCTTGGCATCTTCTCAACATGCACGTCTTTGTTGCTTTTTGCCCTGGTATTTGGGTGGGTTGTTCGCTAGATGCTGCTGCTGAGATGCTCTTCTATTTGGTACTCATCATCACAAAACAGCTGCATTCCATTGCATTGCTCTCTGAGAATCCCCGGACAAGTGCTACACAAACATTAGTTAATTGCTGTGCTGATAATCAAAAGGTCAATTTTGAGATAACTTGAGTTCAAAAGGTTAACTTAATTAATTATTAAGTTTTCTGCGAATTTGTTTGTTTGTGCGAACAAATTATTGAAAAGTGAGTGAGAATCTGAATATATTTTTTTGTGTAGCACAATTTGTATTAGTTCAACAATTAAATAGCATTTAAAAGTCTAATTTTTAATTAAAAAAAATATTTGTTTATTTTAGGGTGTAGTCATGAGTGACTCCGACTCAGAAGGGCCTTCGGCCTCAACTCCACGCCATGGAAAAGAAGTGGAGACCCCTAGCTTCACATCGGAGGAGGAGTCTAGTTACGCGTCGTCACCGAGCACCCCGGGTGCAAACACCCCCCGGCCCCCTTCATGGATCAACGATAGTGACGTGGAGACGTCAGTTTTGAATGTCGCTGCAATCGAAGCAGAAGAGGGAGACACTCCTCCAAGTGTCAAAGGAGCTAAGGGACTGGTTAAAGTACCCTTAAAGAAAGAAGAGGATGATAAGGTAATTTAGATAAGCCATTTTCCAATCTCTATCACATTATCTTGTAGTTTTCAACAATTAATTTGCCTTCTATTTTAATATTTTTTCAGGATGATGAGTCATCCGAAGAAAAAGCTTCCAAGTCTATCTGATCTCTTGTCCTCAATTCTATTTTAAAATCGAGCATTGATCATCATTGTTAAAAGCACAAAATGAAAATAAAAAGTTCTTGATATTTTCTTGATAAAAAATAGACATGTATCACATTCCTCCCTTTTTTTTATTTTGCCTAATCATCATCATCTAAAGTCCAGAAGTTCAGTCCAGTCATTTTCTAAGATTCACTTATTCATTTTATTCAAACCAGAACTAGTCCACGTTTTATTTTATACCCATCGCATTCCAGATTAGAACATCAGATCATCATATCACATTATCATTTACAAAGTCAACCAGCATCAACAACACAGTAGCATCAATTCCTCTCTTATCATCATCACGTAATTGTAGTGTACAGTAAGCTCATTCCTCTCTTTCATTTTTGTTTGCTTTTACAAGAGTTCTGTGTGGAATTTATTTTTACAACCTTTCATCTTCTTACATAAGTTCATAGTACATAGGCTTCAGCTTCAAAGTTCTTTGTTACTTGTTAAACCAAGTTAGTAAATTGAATTCATTCTTTGTTCCGAACATGATACTTGATATAAGCAACCATCTTAGAATCGGATACTCATTTGATAGTTACTCGGTAGTATAGTTATATCACATTTTTTTACTACTCATTTTTATATAACTGCCTTGGTGTAAGGTGCAAGGACGGAGGAAGTGAGAAAACATTTTTATACATTTACACTCCTCTCTTATCTATCTAGAGAATGTTCTTTTTTTTAAACAAGCCATGATAAAGAATTATTAAATGAACATTTTTACAGTCTTCCCTTCACCCTTCTTTGTTTTGTTTTTTTGGTTGGTGATGGTGTGGCTGTGAAATGCCTCATCATCGACATCGACAGTGTCCGGTGGTTGGTGGTGGCTCCACTGTCTGGATACCCTCAGGCAACTAATTTTTGTCCGGTGTTTTGTCCAGAGGCCTCAAAAGTAAATATGAATATGGAAGTATGATAGCCTTAAAAGGATTTTTTTTAGCCTTAAGCTCTTTCCTGTTCATCTTTAATATTCTCAAGGTTATTTTCCTTTTTTAACTGACGGAAATGCATCTGAGCTGAGATTTTTTTTAAATGGGGGTTAGGTTCATAGATTATCATATTGTTTTTAAAGGTCGTTGGTCATGGGAAATTTAAATATTTACAAGAGTTTCCCAGCATAAATCTGTACTTTCATTCAATTGAAAAAATTCAATACTCCATTCTCTTGTTCAATTGAAAGAATTGTATTTGTCGGTAGCCTTTGCCAGCTACACAGAAAACAGAACCTCTCTTTTTTTTTTGTTGGCACAAAAGCAGAGGCATTTTACACACTGCATATTTATTTCATTGTTGGACCACATGTCTCACAGTCTCCGAAAAACAGTGGCTTTTATTTTTTACAATAAAAATCCAACCCAAGCAGTAAAAATCCTTTAAAAGTTGAAAATCTTTACAGTCAGCCAAACAGAGAAGGTTTCACAAAATGCCCAAGCCAAAGTGATACATTAAAGATGCATCTAATTCTCCAGGCCAGGCGAACCCCAAACCAAAAGAAAGGCAGATGTCTTCTGAGAGGATAATTTTTCGTCAGCTTCTTCAAAAGTAAAACAGGTTATATGAAAAAAAATATAATGCATTATAGAAAAACAAGAAGAAGAAGACAAGGTGGTGTTACAATGTGGCTACTTGCTAACTACCTTTATCGGAATAAAAGAACCTAGGCCAAAATACCCCAGGAATCCTCATCTTCTGGTTTGGTTTATGCATGGAAATGTTGCTTCTTCTTTCTTAGCATCTTGCACACATCTTACAAGATGTGTGTAGTAATCACATGTAATCTTATGCATTATATAACATCTCATCAAAACCATCCATTAATACCAATACCACCACCACTACTGCTTTTGCCTTAATCTTCCCTTTTGAGCTTTCAGTTTTCACTTCACAGATTCTTTTGAAGATTTCTAGTATCCCTGCTGCTCATTTTCAGAACATCTTCAGCAGCAGCAGTGGTTTCGTCTCGTTTTCCTAATTCTAGAATCTAGACAAAGGAGTTTAAGAAAAGATGAGAGCATCTTGTACGCTCATTCGTGATCTTCCCATTTCACTTGAATATATTATGTATTTTTATACGACAGCAGCATGATCATCATTCTATTCGATAGATAGCCCATGTCGGTCGGTGGATGTGAATAAGGTACTAAAAAATATACAAGGCATGTGTTCTTATACCTATTATTGTAAAAAAATTGGAAGTGGATATCCTTCCCTTGTCTCTTGTCTGCTCTCTGGTCTGATCTCATCTCTTGTCCTTTTTTTTCTATTTCTTAAAGAAAAAAGAAAAGAAGATACCTCCTCTTTTTTTACTACAAGTCACTGCAACCATTATTATCTTTCTTCAGGATAGATCATGTGAAGAATATATTTTTATATCCTCATTTTTATTTCACGTGTGTGTGTTTTACACTTTACACAGCTTTTATAGTGTTAACCTCTTATAAAAAAAATACGTTGTCAGGTCAGCATTTTATTTTTCATCTATCCATCCACCCTCCCTTCTTATGTTCCTTCACCAAAAAACGTATTCAGTGAAAAAAAATACGACAGCCGGTATAGCGCTTCTTGTCGTCACGTTTTCTTTCATTTCATTTTCTTGGGCTGTACAACTGCCATCATCTCACATTTTTTTATTTCTCTGACAGCAAATCTATAAAAAAAATTACAAATCATGAGTCTAATGATCTTTATTTTATTTTTATTCTTATTACTGTATTAGCTATTCAGTCGTCGTGGTAATTCTATTTGGCAGTATACCACACGATGCTTTCCGATCACTTGCCTTGCCATGTCATGCCACACCAAATAAAATAGTCATAACGATGTATTTACTACCTTGCATATATTTATTTTACACTGTCACTCTCTTTTCAATATAAATAGTCATCTTTTATCTTTTAATGCATTTTTTAATGTATTTTTAATTTACACAAAAAAAGGACATCCATTCTTATAAAAACGTGTTTACATTTTAAAATAAATACCAATTCAATTGATGTGACATATATGCAAACATGAAAAGCTATAAAGTTTTTTTTGGTAGTGTTGTTTTTATCGATTTTATTTTTTATTGATTACTTTACAATTACTTTGCAATTTTACTTTTTACACAGAAACAGACAAATGACCTATTGAATTGATTATTTATTTTATCTATGCATCATGTTTTCTTTTTCTTTTTTGTAGTAACGCAGTAGTAAAATGACAGTAGCACGATTTTTATCCACAATCCACACATATTTATCATTTTTAGCAAAGTAGCTTTTAAGAAGGAAAGAAGCTAAGGTAAGCTTTTTTGGGTGTTGGGTGGTGAAGGTGAAACAATGCACAATGCATTTTTTATTCTTCTTCTTCGTCTCACTCATATTTCATTTTTTTAAAGCAAGAAAGCCAAACTAATTGTAAACATGATGTATGGCAATGCAGTTTAGTAAAAAAAAAAGAATTGAACATTTTCTGAGCTGAACTGGTTTTTTTTTTGTTGGATTGGAGGAGTGCGCTTCTTGGTCGTCGTGATCATAAATTATTCTTTGTACATATACCTATCTAACTTTTACTTGAACAATTTTTAAGTTCATTCCGTGGCAAGGTCTTTAAATAATTTTTCAATGTCGATATTTTATGATTGGTATTGATACTGGCTTGGTTGCATTATAAAAAAAGTAATTTGTACTGTGCTGTGCGAGAGAGGAAGACTGAAATGCATGACTTTTTAATTTAATATTTTATATTGCAGTTTTGGCAAAATGCAGTTTTTTGATTGGGGCACACTCCACTCCACCACAAAATGTGTTTTGATATGCAAATCAACTTTAATTCCTTCCGCTCACTTTCATTAATTTTCAGCATTGAAGATTAACAAGTAAAAGTTGAAAAAAATAACTGAACAAGAGATTCAAGCTTTTTGGCAATCAGTAATACTGAACTTGACTTGTCAAAGATCTATCATAAAACATGCAATGCAATCAACTTTGCACAAATTTCATTGTTCACATCTCCTCCAATTCAACAATGGTACATCTCCCAGTACAACAATAACAAGTTATGTATTGGCTGGCTTGATTGTAAAAAAAGCATACATATTTTATCAATTTAAAAATAAAATTAAAATGAGAAAGGAAAATTACATGATGCACATGACTATGACCATGTTATATTTTTTTTGAAGCAATCAAAATCATCATGAGAAAGTTGACTAGATAAATGGAGGAATGGCATAACATTATAATTAAATTTGGTTTTTTTATTATTGGTCTCCTAACATACTAATACACTTGTTCCGTTCGTCCAAACTTTGAAAAAAAATCCAAATGAAAAATAATTTAGAACAAAAGACATGTGATTTTAGCCAAAGATTAAAAAAGAAACAGGAAGTTGTGGTTTGGTTTGGTTTGGTGAAGGTAGTTTGATTTTACACATGTTACAGGACATCCCACATTACCAACCATGCACACTGACTTTATTCTTTGTTTTTCTTTCAATTCCAACATTTTTTCTCCATTTAATCCCATCTTGTATCAAAATTCCTTGGCATACATTTTCTCTCCCCTTTTTATATTCCTCTCTCTCTCTCTCTTCCAATTAATCACATCACCATACATAAAAGAGACTACAAAGCTGCATAGGAATTCCTTTGTTACGACAAATTATTATCACCTTTCCTTTTTCCAAAGTCCAAGTCATACAATTGTTGAAATGTGAGAAGTTTAGGAAAAAAAACTTGCCACTGACTTGGACTTGACTTGAGTGAGCAGTGCACAGTGAACCCTCTAGAGAATAATGATATGATATGCTATACCCTACCCTGCCCTGTACTTGTACTTTGTACAAAAGGAATAAAATATCTCTCGGGTTTTTTTTTTTTTTTCAAGGTACCAACATTTTAATACAATTACATCTATTATTATTATAGGGTACGTTCGTACATTCATTTCAACATGTGAAGCTATCTACTGTACATTTGAAATGCTTTTGAAAAGAAAAAGGGAGAATAGAGAATAATAAGCTGTTTATGACTAGAAGAAGATGCCGGCAGCAATATAAAAAAAAAATTGGTGTATAAAAAGCCTCAAAGAAAAACCCACTTTTTAACTTTTTTGATATAGATGGATGGATGAGGGCCGGGACTCAACGAGAGAGAGACATGAGTGAGTGAACAACCTATCTTGCATTTGAGACTAAAGAACAAGAAAAAAAACGTTAAGAGAAGAGATGTCATGAAATTCTGGAATGGGATGTTTGGCTGCATGCTTGCTGTTGAAAAGAAAAACGTGGCTAGGATTAAGAAAAGGAGAAGAAATTGGTAACAGAATCTTGAAAAAGACTGGACTGCCTTCAGCCAAAATAATACTGATCTTCTCGTGTCCTGACGACGATGCCAAGCCAACGTTAAAATATATGTACATACATAATACACACTTTGTGTACTAGTCTTGACGAGAGTGAGTGCTGTTGTGTGAGAAAAAAAAATTGAACGTTGTATCTTTTTTCTTTCTATTTACATATAAGTATATATACATATTATGGTTATATATCTACTTTGCACATTCCTTCACTCTATTTTGTATTTTATACTCAGAGAAGAAGAAGAGTAAAGACAAACACAGCTTTTCACACAAGTAAGAAATTTTTTTTTCTTCCTTCCTCACTTCTTCTTTCGTTTCACACAGGTAGTTATAGTGGAGCAAAGAAGGAAAAAAAAAGTGGTGTGGTAAAGGATTTTTATACAAGTTGAATTGAAGCTACTGAAAAATAAAATAAAAGATGATGCCGTTCGCGTTCGTTCAATGGCTTCTCTGCTTACTCGTTTGGGTTTGAGTAGAGAGGACACAAGGGAAGAAGAGTGCAAGTGTGAAGGAAGCACTATGGCTTGGCTCACTTGACTGACCAAAAAATATTATAAGAAAAGGGCCTTTATAGCCGCTTGCATTACATATTGCATAGCTGTTTGAATGTGAACTGTGAACGAGTGTGTGATTTTTTTTTCTAAATTTTTGAAAATATAAATGGAGGAATTAAATGGAGGTACTGAGCTGACTGATACAAAGTTGTTATACTGTAACGGAAAATAAAGTGTGAGTACGCTTGTGTTTGTGTGTAAAGTAGAAAAGGAAGTGATTATTTTTTACCCGCATTTCTAATGGGAATTTTTTAAATATAATATTTGGATTGGAGTTTCTATAGCAACTAGTTCATCATCAACACGGTAGCTACACACAATAGCTAGACA
>JAQFZG010005147.1:0-10746 GCA_034695465.1 Entomobrya nicoleti
TGGGGAGAAATTTGGTAGCAAATGATTTATTTATCCTTGAGATCTAAATGGAGAGTAATCTGTTTTCATTATTATTATTCTCTCTTATTTGCACATGCTATGTTGCAGTTATTCAAGCTATAGAGAAAGTCAACGTGGTCACTTGAATCATAAGGTGGTTTGCAACTTGCAACTGATGCATAGTAATTTTTTGCTAAAATAAATGTGAGTACATTTCCCTGAGGATATTCTCAAGCCAAAGGCGTATCTCACACACATGCATATTACGTTACGTTACACGCTACCACATAACCAACGTTTGGCGTGGCCAGTAGTGCTCATTTTGTTTGATAAGATAATTTTTATAAATATATATTTAAAAGAAGACACGCACGAGATGAAGCGATATGAAATTCAACAATATCAATTAGCAGGTAAAAAATAGAGTAGAAATACAGAAAAATGTAATACTGGCGAAACAAATATGTACACCTTTCTAAGAAGGCAAGAGAAGAAGGTGTGTACCTGTATGCATTGAGTTGACTTTGTTGACCGCTTGCGCTTGGAAAATTATGCTAATACAATAAATAAAATGTAATAATAGCATTTGTGCTCATAAAAGGAATGGGAAAAGGAAGATGGGTTGTTTTGGTAGTTATCGTTGGTGCACTTCTAGTGTTTAATAAATAATTCTGTTATGAATATGTCTGTGTTGTGTCTTTAGGGCAAAAAGAGAAATATAGACAATTTTAAATGAAAGATAGATAACCTATCTTATTCTCATTTAAAATTACACCTGGATAATTTAGATCAAACTGTGGCAGAGTGATACTGAGATCTTGGCTTGATAAAAGAAGGAGTTATAATAAAAATTTATCTTCTCTGTTTCTTTCTTTCTTTTTATTCTTAGCTTCTGTCACATTTTGAATATCTCTATATGTAGTGTAATCGTGCAATAGGATTAAGATCCACCGTGGAAATTAATTTCTCAACTTTCGACCTCGCTCGGAGCTCCCATTGCTTTATTGAGCGGAGCGATTTATTGCCCTTGTCGGCATGCTCATTGCTAATGTCTACCAACGCAGTCATAATATAACCATAATCACGAGAGGGTATCTATAACCGTCTTTTTGACAGAAAAAAACTTTATAAGTTTAATATTTAAATTCATATGAGTAATTTAGCGTTTATAAGGCCGCTATTCGAAGTTAAAGTACTTACTTAAATTTTCTTAAATTTCTCCCACACAGTAGGAATGACTTCCCATTCAAATTAAAGCAAAAAATATCATTTTACACGGGAATATAAACCTGTAAATTAACTTGCTCTACAATTTGTACCGACAAGCAAATAAATACGACCCTAACTTTGTCACAGTGTCATATAGGTAGTCAAAGATTTGCTCGATATGAACATTTTACGTAAAGACCAACTCTCTCCCATACATTGATGACTTTGTGTAATAAAATATACAAGAAAAATATGCACCCTATTTTATAAACACAGACGACTCCATGCCGGTAAGACAAGTTAAACGATAAACTATTCTATGAATGAGTCTGCTGATGGCAAATTATCCTTTAGATTGCTACTTGATGCCTTATGGCCCAAAAATTCCACGATAATATCAACAAAAAAATATTATTTTAATTATCTTGGTGAGAAGTTGAGAACTATGAGTCAACTTCATATTCACAAACCAGTCTAAAAGTAAAGACTTTGCCGGTGATTTCTAGTGTGAGTGAGTGTGTACGTAAATGTTATCCCATTTTATTCCAAATGAGAAACATAGCACATGTATATATTCATTCAAATAAAAGCAATGTGTGCCTGCTTTATTACGAGCAATTAGAAAAAGCGAGTAAACGCAGGGATTCACGTACTCTTCCCTGAATAAGCTTTGGAAATGTGTATAATGGAAGATAAAAAATGGGGTACGTATTATGCAGCTCACAACTCTCCTCCAAAAACATCCAATATTTGGTGTGTGCGTGCTAAAACTCGCCAAAAATTCTTGATGCTCAATCCTGAATATATATGGGGATATTAGACAAAGAAAATAATAAGTGAGACTGTGACTGCGACGAAAGAAGCATAATAGCGGCAGTAGTTTTGTTTTAATATTCTCTTTTTTTGGAAGGGTTAGAAGAGAAAACGGCACGAGTACTGGTGCTGAATGTTAGGCTAATACAATAACAGTTTCAAAAAAATGTGGATAATTTTTCGCTTAAATGGACATTTTACCTTCAACTAACCAATATATTCGACGACTTTAAAGACAAAATAGTTTCATAGCTAAAGGCTAGAAAATATTTTTATCGTTTTTTCCATTAACTTTGTAATCTACACAGCGCAATCAGTTTATATGGCAAAGTTCCTCAGAATAGAAAATGATTACATTTTTAATATGGTTGTACGTGCTGCTGCATCTTGTGTACATTCTTTTGTCAGGTGCATAATTCTAGATTATACTGACTAAAATAAACTGTTGATTCCAGATTATATTTCATACACAGTTTTTCATAAACGTTTTTGTACCTAAATAATTTGCCTTTCAGTTAAGCGTTTTACGCTTTTACTTTATTGCTACCACCATGATGATTTTTTTAACAGAGGAAACAAATACAACTCTTTACTGTTTTATTGCATCCGTGGATTTCATGTTCACTTGCTAATTACACAGAAGTTGCAAAGCAAATGGATCCGGATGATGGTGACCATCAAAACAATCATCATGCCATCTTGATTCACATAAAAATTATTACATAGCTTTAATGGGTGTCGTAGCTAGCTCTCAAAATCATAAACTAAACATATTTCATAAAGTATTAGCCAATCATAACAAATCCGCCATTTTCATATTTGAAAGATATTTTTTGCTAGATAAATGAGTATGAATTTATGAGCAGCATTAAATATTCTTGATGTAATGCATTCAGTTAAAACATCAAGTAGTGCGGTAGTAATGGTACAAAGCAACTACCGGTTATTAGTACTAATATTTTAATTTATTTTTTAAAATGTTATAGTCGCACTAATTTCATGCATACCTGCGATGCTAAATACAGGCTCATTTGGACTTGTGAACAATTTGCATGCAGACATTCTCGTGCAGTTAGGTTGAGTACCACACGTCGCTGCGTTGTTTGTGTACTGTGAACTGCGCATTGCTCATCGTCAGCTATAGTAATTCCGTCGTACAAAATCTCAATGAAATATGAGCCCATTACTTTAATAGGAATGTCATCTGTGCATGTGAGAGGAGGAGAAACCTGTGTAATTATAACTGCCAAGTGTACAGTAGTACCTGTTAATTTTTATTTCAAAGGAAGATGATGATTGTACTTGTTGTGGGGCTTATACAAGTTCACAGCGTCCATTGGTCAATAAAGGGTTATATAAATCAAATGTACTTGTTTTGAACAAATGTAAGTTCAGAGTCAAACACAAGAGAAAGGCATCGTTTTACATTTATTCATAAGAAAATTATTTGAAATCGCTACTGGATTTGCGCAAAAGAACATAAAGAAAGAAAAAACGAGCATAATCATAAGTTTACATTTTTATGTAATATTACATGCATACATACTTACATATATGGAAATATTTATTCATAAAGTCTGGGGTAAAAAAAAACATCCTAACACAGAAGAATGAAAAGTATACATTTCAAATGTCTTACAAAGTTACAAGTTAAGAGAGCCGACTTCACCGTAAAATACCGTTGAAACAAGGGCCCTCACAGGAAAACAACACATTGAGTCATGTTACACGTGGGCCCTTTATCTTCTGAATTTTCTTTTTTGCTATCACTTTAAAATCTCTCAAACTTGTCTTTGTACAACAAGCTTCATCGCATTACCATACCATCATATGTGGTTTTTTTGGGTAGATGCAGAGAAGCACTCGTACTCAGGGCAAATGCAACGGAGGTTGTAGGATAGTAACGAAATAAAATACACAGAGAAAGAGAGAAAGAAAAAAGTAAATTCAAGTAGCTCATCTCAACTCATCTGAATTCAGATCTTGAAGTTGACTCGTTCCTTAATGTATGTACGCTGTAATAATAACAATCATCATCATCTTACGAACATTACATATTAGATTGATATCCATCCATAATATGGAGATTATACTGCTTATCCGTACGTACGTGGAGGTTTTCATTATTTGACACAAAATATTCTCAAATGATACAACTAGACAGGCAGTTCCATATCTTGTAAGTAAACAAGCTAAGCGCAATATTAAGATGCTTTCGTATTAGTAGTTTTGTCAGCAGTAGTAGAGTTAACATGGCACGATAGATTTAAAACTAAATTAAAACACACAAAAACAACAAGTATTAAAACTTTAGGATTATATGATTACATGTAATTTCAACAACCTTCTTTTACTTCCCTTTATAAAAATTGCTTTGTATGCAAAATAATTTGGTAGAAATTATGAAAATATCCACATATATACCAGCATCGCATTGTTGCAATACATGCTCATATATGTATACAAATATATAAAGTTTTTCAACTCTACATTAACGTCAAAAGCTGACATAATATAAAACATAGAAAAGCACCAGGACAAGAAGCCAAAGGAATCCTTTCAGACCATCAAATACTCTCCAGAGAAATACATCTGTAAAAAATGTTCAAAGGTAATATGGAGATGTAGACCATCACCAAAAGATAAAGTATACTCAAAGGGAACCATGATTTTGAAAGATAAACCCTTCTATGAGTCTCTATGAATTCCCGAAAAATTCGGTAGCGAAAGGAAATAATACTTTTGAAAAATAATAAGGTATTTTTTTGTTTTCTTTCCAATCTTATCAAAAAAAATGTTAAGACATTTTACATTACATGTAGATTATTATTCAGCTCAAAAGAATGACTTTCAATACACCCAGAATGTAGACTCTTTGTTTTGAAGTTCATTCGTTTGTACTTTTGTTTTACAGGAAATAACATTTTTGTATTTCAGTGTTCAAAATTTCGATTTGATTTTTTCCTTGTCTCTCCATTTGCATTACATTGTTGTTGTGATGAAATCATGATATTACGTTTTGAAACGTGCAGGATACCTCTACCTCACATTAAAGAGCCGAAATGGTATCTGTGTTTTGCATACAAGAGTAAAATAGCTGCTGTTGCAAACCATGGTTTGTACTGTTGAAATTGTTGCCCATAATCCATTGATTTCTGTAAATTCATGTTGTTCTAGGACATCATGTGGGATCTCTTTCGCTGATATTGTGTTGTCGTCCCTTGTTCTGTGTCTCCTTCGTTTCAGACAAAAGATGGAAACAGGTCCAGAATCCAAAATAAGGAGTGTTTTTTCTTTATTTTATTTTCAAAGAAAAAAAAGATATGGGCTTTTCTTTTTAATGTTTGAAATGTATTAGTGGAAAATGTGATTCAGCTACCACACGAATTTCATTTTGAAATGACACGGCTGCTGCCCAAAGCTTTTTTTCATGATGGAGACAGAACGAGGAATCTAACATGAAAGGTTAAAACAGAAGAACCATTTTTTTAATTCACTCTTTCCACTTGTATTACATTTACATAGGAGTAATGTGTACGCTCAAATCTGACTGACATCAATTTTTTGTCCCTTTTCTCTGGTCTCCTGAGATCAAAAAGGGGTAAAAAAAAACAATTGATATTATTACATGTTTCATTGCTACTTGAAATGATAGTGTAAAAGAAAATAAGATGCAAATAAGGAGGAGACGGGAAATAATATGCTTGTCTTTTTTTTCTTTTTTTCCAATCTCTTTTTTTTTGTTTTCTGACTAAATTGGTGGAGATATCGACGAGCCACGTTTCGACGTTATGTTGGTAATTTGTCCAGAAGCTAGTTTTTCGTGCTCAAATAATGATGATAGTGATGGGGATCATCATTCTCAACAATCATGCATAACGCCATCCTAGACATAGAATGTGTGTTTACCAATACGTCTTTTGGATCTTGTACCTTTTGTACAGGTATAAGTTTCATTTGAACATTACAGAAAAAAATCACATTTAGGGTTAGTCTACCGTAACATCCTCATCTTCCTCATATCATCAACTGATTTTCAGTTTCATACGTAATGCAATAATCATCTTGGTCATGATTATCTATCTCGACAATAAAAGGGGGGAAAATAACAGATTGAAAATCCACCGTTACAAAAAATCCAATCTCTGTGATGCGATGAGTCTCGAGTCAAACTTTTTTTTAAAGTTTGATAATATGTAATGTCTTCACGCGTTATCAACTCAACATATCACAAGTAAAGGTTATGTTATAATCTGTGTGTTTTCTCTCAGAGGAATCGTATTACAAGTACAAATTATTTTGGTCCCTTGAAGAAAGTAGATTAATTTGATTTCTTTCGAGTATAAATGAGGTTGATCTGGTATCGCATCAATTTTGTCTCTCAAATAATAAAAAATAGCTGCATGGATTGAATAAAATGTAATGAAGGGGCTTAAGAAGAAGGCTAATATTTCATATGAAAACTTGAATAAACTGGAATACTGAAGTTCGTAAAGGCAAGTAAAGTTCGGAAGACTGAAGCTCAGCTATCAATTTGCCCCAGAGTAGGAATACATTGTAGTATGATTACTCAACGAAGTTTACCAGTGGACGACTGACAATTCAAAGCCTTAAGATAATATACATCAACCAATTACCACAGGATTTCCCTCGTTAACATGATTTACGAAATTCCTGCCACATCTCAAGGGAATCGAGGTTTTAAAATATTTCTCTCTTGAGAAAGTCTTGTTTTAATTTAGCATGTAATTCCATCAATACTTCTGCGCAGTTCGAAAAGGAGATTTTGATCTTTGACCTGACCAATTATTCCGACATCTACCTTGTCTTTATTTGTTATGCCGTACTTTTTACGTTCATCCTCTTTGTGTGACCATGTAGCATCTATTAAAAACGTATAAACTATTACAAATCAACATAAAACAATGAAACTTCACATATTTGTGCTGTCGAAGAGTTTTTTTAAAACTTTTATTGTTCAATTAACGATTTTACATATATCATGTCTATCCATTTAATTTAATTAATACATAAATAAATACAATTTTTGTTGCTTCTCTTTCCGGTCGTCTTATCTTCTTTTTTTCTTACACTCATCCGTACTTTTCATCGATTCGCTGCCATACTCCATCGTGTCATTATACAAACGCGTCTGCCACTCTACAGCCTAATTATCAAACCACGCAAAAATGAAAAGATATGACGGTATGGTATGAGACAAGAGTGGTCATTTTGTCTGTAAACTGATACTAACTTTACAAGACGCACATCCTGCTTACTCTTCACACTGCATCAACAACAAGCAAAAAACCTTGCCACCACCGTTCATCCAAACTTGCTTACCTGTTCAACCTCTAACTCTTCTCGTCTCAACATTGTAAAAAACTTACCGCCACTATCCGCCACAGCGTCAGCAGCATAGGAGTCCTTTTCATTCACCACCACCACCACCATCAGACAACAAACATCACTTTGTGTCCGCTCACTACTTAACATCTTGTCTACACATGTAAGAAACAAGGCAACCTACACAGTTGTGCTAGCAATGCCCTTGCTTACTTTTTTATTATGTATTTTTCAACTGGAATTGATGTAATTTTAAAATTCAAAGAAATTTTATTTTCATAAAATAAACCCAACATTATTGGAAAAGCTGCATCAATGCAGTATTATTTCTTTGATAAAAGTCAACTATCATCCTTATACAAGGCCAGCATATATAATACAGTTTATATTCTACGAAACTAGTTGATATGTACATGTTTACAATTACTGCTATTATAACACATGATGAATAATTAGGAGTTTGATGATTGTAAGCCTGGATCAGTCTAGGCCAGCCGAGCTCAGTTTTCTATGAAGAAGGGAAAGGATGTAGTATTTTTCCCTGTTTCTATTTTTTGATTGCTGGTAGTTGTGGTAGTAGTGACCACCGGTTTACGGTCCATTCAACACCTGTCCACATCTTGATCCGCTTCGTCATTTTTCGTTGCTTGACTTGACTATACTGCCGTATCATATTGGTCTCGAGTTTGGTATTTTTTCTTTTTAATATGGACTCCTGCAATGAAATTTTTGGAAGAAAAAGTGTAAAAATTGAACAACTTTTAAAGACGCATTTTATATGAATTTATGATCATATCACATCGTTTTTATTATTATTAAAAGTAAACGAAAATGGACAGTAGTCATAATGTAATATTTGATATGAAACACTTTTAATGATCTCACTGGTCAAGTCAATCATTTTCATTTTTTTTCCTTTTAAAACTTTTAAAGGATATGGAAAAGCTGATAAAGTGGTAAACCTACTGCTGTTTAAATTGTTCCCTAACGTAGAAAAGCATTGACCACTCAAAGTCTAAGGGCACTTAATGGCCCACCAAAACTGCTCTAACTGAAAGTTTACAACGAATCCTGGTCCATACGTACACAATAAAAGTGACCATAAAGTTAATATTTTTGGAGTACGTTGAAAACATTTATATGCTTCATAAAAATTATTAGACAATTCACATAACCGCTATTCCGCTGGTCCAGTCGAAATGTGTGTACATTAACCATTAGTCCTCTTCAATTTGTGTACACATTTGAAACAAAGATTCAAAAGCAAAAGATGATTTTCGAGCCTTGTGTTGGCATTTTATTACAGAATTTATAATAATGCCTCCAGCTGGGTTAATACTATTTCCTGTTTCTTATTATGTAGTATAATATTGGTCGGTCAGTGCCCAGTGCTCATGTTGGGAATTTTATTTTCCAGTGAAACATGTATGTTGTATAGTGTAACATTTATGCATCCATTTAAAAATAAAACGAAACTGTTGAAGCTTAGCTGGTCATCACAAGAATATGAACATGAAGTCGTTGTCTCCTTCTGTGGTCATCATGATGGTAATAATGATGATGATGAAATAATATGTAGACAAGATTATCAGGGTCAACTTGATTTTAAAAACAAATGTCCGTGCAGATAGCGTGTGCACAACACGCCGAATTCAAAAGTACACTGTATGCCTGCATGAATATTTGAAATAATCAAGTGAATAACAACTTGTCGTTGTTTCACAGAAGGTAAAAGTATTTTAGGATCATTTTTTTACTTTATACGTAATAAAATAGAGTATGATTGAAAATAATTTTGACATCATTAAAAATCCTGAGGGTGGATATTCACGAAAGTATTTATAGAAACGAAGAGTGAGGTGCGTGGTGCGTGTGTTTAATAGTCATATTTTAAAGTAAAAGACCTTCATACGAACTATTTTTGTAATCAGGTATAATTTTACTTTAAAATTTATGCGTATGTACAATGCATTGTACATACAAACGTACAGTTACTAATGGTCAGTCCGTTTGCACGCTTGAGATTGAGATACGTAGGTAATTTACAATTCAAAGTAGCTGACCCTTAGGTCACTTTCAACTGCATGATTACAGACTGTAAAGCGAGATGTTGATGGACAGCTTCAGCTGCTGGAAAATTCTTTAAATCAAATACCACTGCTACGCATCACAAATCACAACTACAATATCTACATGATATTCGAAAAGGCCACTGAATGATTAAGAAAAATTGTCGATGGTGGAAAAATGCAAGGTCAGTGGATGGATAGTGGTAGGTGTCAGTTTCACAACAGCATAAAAACCCAGTTGAATCTCCCATCTAAAATTACATACCATTTTTCAATTTGCTTTTCAAGTTGGTTTTTATCTCGTTGTACTGTTTTCTAAAAACGTGTGACGAAGAAATTTGTTCTTTGTTGAAAGTATCAGAAGCTTGGAGTATAAATTTCAATGATTGACGCAATGACAAAAAAACTATGTGCAATCAAAAATTGCAACCTACTTTGCTATTGTTACAACTAATTATATTACTTTTTTGCAACTTGCTGCCTGTTCACTGCTGAATAGCTATTATTATTTTACACAGGAATTATTCTACACGTTCGTTACGGAACTTAAGGGTTCGGACAAAACACCAAATTATATAAAATGGTTAGCCCTCTGTAATTTTACTTCAAAGTCTGAAATTTTTAGGGTATAATTTAACATCCCAGTTTCTAAACTACTTGGAAAAAAGGAGTTGTTTCACGAAAATTGGCACATTCGTTCATATTTTTATATGAGAATTTGAGTAATATGTATTTATGATACAGTATACAATTGAAATATACCGTATGTAATGTATACGTTATCATACCTTAAATTTACATACATGCTTTTTACGATTACAGTATATCAGTATATAGTGAGTAGGCATTATGATTGTACACACGTGCCTAAAATAACATCCTTTTGTTCTTTGCTATGCTATGATTTATGTGTGTTATTTCTCTGATTAAAGTATGTCATATGTAAACTGTTGGAGTTTTCAAAGATTTTTAGATTTTATTATCAATCTTAGACTTTCTTGTTGCAAAAGTTGGCTCGGGGAAAATTATTTCATGGTTTGTTTCTTTCTTTAAATTCCACAATACTCTATAAAAATCGTCTTTCATTTCCTAAAAATAAGAACTGAAAAGAAAAATTGAAATTTCATTAGTCATTCGTAGAAAGATCCTGTAAAATAGCATCTCTCTGTTGTACAGTAGAAAAAAGACATGCTAATCAACAAAAATTAATAGGTTAATGGAAGTTAAGCCTGTTAAGCCTCGACAGGAATTTCCTTTCCAGGTCCCCGATCGAGCATGCATGAGTGAGCTCTCCCATTTACCTCCCATG
>JAQFZG010005148.1:0-10743 GCA_034695465.1 Entomobrya nicoleti
CTTTCATATCATATGGTGGTGATTCCACTTTTCCGTCTCGTTTTCAGTTTTCACTGTGAAAACTTGTCGACATTACTACCACTCCATGTATCATAGTATAAGCATGGCCAACAAGAACATACTTACCAACCAGACTAGTCACGAAGACTCGAAAAGAAAAGAAAGAAAAGAGTAGTCATGCATGGTATGGTTTCGTTTTGTTGGTTTGTGTGTGTATGTGCATGGCCTTATTAAGTAGTGAAAGTTTGAACTACTTTATAAAGCTATCATACTGTCTGTCTGGCATGGGTACTTTTAATTTTTAGATTTACCCAAACTAAAAGTTTAAAATTTGATAGGACTTTTCTCTAAACTTTTGCATTTTCCTAAACTCAAGACTTGAGAGAGACATGAAGACAAAACCACCGAGCAATTGTCATTTTTAATAACTTAATTTTCTTCGCTACTTTTGCACACGGTGTGAGATGAGCTAGTACTTTTAGTACTTTCTCCGTTTTTAAAAGATGTTGTGAAACTCTTGAAACGAATAAGAAGTAAAAAAGGAGAGAAGCATAATAAACCAAGGACCTTTGCTTCCTCTTCTTCTTCCCTACTTTTCTTGCCAATTGTCATTGTAAAAGGGCAATGAAAACGACACCATGGGAACACACTGAAGGAGAAGAAGAGTGAGAAAAAAGTGGAGGAAAAAAAGAGGAAAAATATAAGGAGAAATGGTTATCGATTTTTTAGTTCATCTTTTTCTTTTACCATGTTCTCCGTCTTCCTACATAACTATCCCTTTTCCTCTCCTCTGACTCAACTGCTGTGAAAGAGAGAGAGAGAGTAAAATAAAAATGTACATCTTTCTCCAGTCTCACAGTCAGCTCAGTAACGTACTTTTTTAGAAATACACACATATTACGTACGTCATCGCACACTTTTTTTCAACCATTTCTACAACTGGATACCTGACTGCTTGGATTTTCCCTTCCTTTCCCTCGAGTCTAGGGCAATTAAATGACCTGATGTTCAGGAAAAAAGTATTCTCACAGGCTAGAAGAGAGCCAGAACGGTTTTTGTAGAAAATGGGAGCCATGGCGGCGGCGGCGGACCAACGCCAACCACACAACCAATTCACAACTCACAAAAGACAACAAACGAAAGCCGCTGTGATGGCGG
Organism: Entomobrya nicoleti; assembly: GCA_034695465.1. NCBI lineage: Eukaryota > Metazoa > Arthropoda > Collembola > Entomobryomorpha > Entomobryidae > Entomobrya > Entomobrya nicoleti. Next base: position 1,159 of record JAQFZG010005148.1, read on the forward strand.
TGGCATTAGACTATAACGTCTACCGTATAACTGATTCACAACTCACAGAAGAAAAAAAAACAGCAAACGATTTTTTTTTTGTTCCGATTGTCTACCAACCACACGGTATACCTAACATCAAATGCATATTTATTACGTATTTCCACCAAGAACATTCTTTTCTTTTTTTACTCCAAAAAACTGTTTTCAAATCAGATAGATATTTTACACTTTTTAAAGACATTCCCAGATTGGGAGAAAGAATTGTCGTCGTTGGGAAATGGATGAAAAAAAATGTGGAACTAGTTCTGTCACAGCTTGGTGCTATATTTCTACATTTAAACAAGTTGAAAAAATATATATTTCAACATTGGATTCTCTGCGTATATATCATGTATGCATTATCTCCTCATTTTCTGTACAATCTTAACCCTCGCATCATGCAACTAACACATATAATTTTCCCAGAAAGAATATTTTATAGTAAAATAGATTTTTTTCTGGTTTACAAGCAAAGTTTCCATTTTTTCACTGAATGAAAGCAAGCAGGACGATGGCCTTCCTTTTGCAAGCAGGAATTTCGCCTTTTTTCCACCAAGAAAGACTAAAAAATGTATTAAGATATTTCATCGGAATCGGAGATACGCTCTCAAAACATGTGACAGACAGAAAAAAAGAAAAGGAAAAAGGGCCACTGCCAGATCTTGTCTTTTGTCCACTTACGGCAATTGCTTTTGGCTCATTCTCTTTCATGTTCGTAAGAGTAAAAATGTTGCTTTACTCGTGTGAATGGTAAAAAAACAGAATATTCTTCAAATACGCTCGATTCTTTTTAAAACTCCACGTGGAACGTTTTCCCTTTTGTGATGATAATTCATATGAAGATTCAATTCTCAATAGTTTCAATTTCCCATGAATTAATACAAGAGGCATTGAAGTGTCATAAAGACAAAGACAAAAAACCCTTTTAAGTACACAAGTCATCAGACACACTACCAAACTATTTCATAGCAAACATAATCCAAAAAAAATTAATTCACTTTACTCAATTGAGTTGATTATTCAACCAGATCACCCTTTAACTTCGATCTTTTCATTTAAAATTATATTATATCATCATTACAATATTTTTTCTTTACTTGTAATATTACTTGAGTAAAAAAATTGCATCTCAATACAGTATCGCAAAAAAAGGGAGGAGAGTGTGATCCTGATCTGTTTGGGCAGATTACAGATAATTTTTTTTTGATAGCACACTTGATCGAAGATGCATTAAATGTAAATCACGCGGCATTGCGATGCATTTCATCCCACTTTAAATGGGTTACAGAAGAACTCCCCTTTTTTTCTTGGCTGTCTCAATTTCCACACATAATGTTTTTGCAATCATAGTAATGTTTTGTAGATTGACAAAAAAAGTAGGTAGTCGTTTTTTAAAAAAGTTGGGTATAAATATACATACATACATATATTACACACACCAATATTAAACTTATTGATGATTTTCATTCAAGTGTGGATGAATTATACAGGCAAAGTAATAAATCAACCTACTTCTATATATAGAGAGGAGACCAGCCACTATATAGTTCAATGCACTAGCTGCCAACCAACCACTGCAATACGATTACAATGACAAATGTTTTATGTTTTTTTTTGTAAAAGGGTGATTCTTGCTCCTGTTGCCTTGCATCTAAAAGAAAGTGTTAAAAAATATGAATATATAACATTTGTAACAGCAAAATAACCCGTCCTTCGCCTAAAATACTATTCTTCTTTTTAAAAAAAATCGAAAGGACAATTCTTTTTTGTCCTTACGACACTGCTTCTTGATTTAGAATACGGAAAGTTTTGTATAATACATAGCAGGTACTGCACTTCCATTGCAAGAGAACATTTTTTATGTAAACATTTTATATATTGGTCACTTTTTTTTCTTCTGAGAACCATTTTTTTGATTGTACTATTCCATCGCATTTATCATCTTCCAGTCCAAAGTAGTGGAGAGATCGATGTACAGGGTAAAAATCTGTAATATTTATTGTTATAAATGGGAAGCCGATATATATGCGCTTATAGTTTAGTTAGTAGTTATATGCCCGCGTGTGTACACCACCAAAAAACGTGGATCTCATAACATTATTATGTAGTTACTTATCCAATTTCTATCTCGTCGTTGCGTTTTGGGAGTTCTCTCTCTCTCATTTTTTTACCCTTATCCAAGGTTGAGCGATGATGTGGTGTTATTACTATGATTACTACATATTTTATTTTTATATGTGTACATGTTATTGTTATTAGTCTAGAGTATTATTATGTGCTTCACACATACACATTACTGCAGAAGGACACAACTTTAGTTGGACTCTGCGAAAAAAAATGGACGAGTGCAGAACGCATTTTTCCAATAAATATTGAAAAAGAACGGTTGTGGTCTTTTGCTCTTCTGCCCTTTTACTCTACGGCATGGTTTTTGTGACTGGCCTCTCATTCCGTCCGTCGTCGTCGTCGTCCTCTCCTCTTTTTTTACTCCTTTTCATTCTGCCCATGTCGTCGTCCAAGTCGTTGTCGTTTTCTCAAGTGCAGTCCACTTTTTTTACTCTCATTTTCTGCCCAATATTAGTTCTACTCACATTTTAAGAGCACACCACCACTACTTCCAAGACAGGCAGGACGACAGTTAGGTAGGTAGCTTAACAAATAAGTGGATAGGTATATAAACTCTTCTGGATAGATGTATCTATGTCTCGAAAATAATGGTGCTTCTGTGAGTAGTGACGTGATGGCAATCCTGAGAGCACCAAAACAGAACAAGAAAAGAGTCTTACGACCCAAGAAGCAATGGAAACTTCTTCTTTTTTTCTCTTTCGATTATTGTTGCTGTGCTCGCATTGATTTCTTCATTGAAAAAAACTCTAGAATTTCTTTTCTACCTTCATACTCACAAGAAGGAAAAAAAACCAAGTGGATATTATACACTATCAAAGATATCATGAAACCTTTTTTTTGTTCAATGCCTTTTGCTTATAGCTGCTGTTGTGCTGCTAGTGATCCCAATTTTTTTCTCTGTTTTTGTGATAGAACACATTGTTTTATTACCTGGATTATTGCCATTTAGTGAAGAAACAACGTAATGCTTTTAACTACACTTGCTTTCTGATCAATTACAACATACTTCCCTCTTGTAGATTTCCTATTCCTAGAAACCAGCTTGTCTTTTTTCATAAAGAAGACGTCTCCATATTGATGGTGACATCAACATGTTCGTATGTTTCCTAAAACACTGTTTCACATCAAAAATATATATATCCAGAGACATACATATAAGAGGCTCCTAAAAGTAGGAGTCACAAAATTATACAAAAAAACGAAAGGGGTGTACTAAAAGAAACAAAACAAGATAACTGATTAATGGCATGGATGGTGACAGGAATGAAAGATGAAATTTAGAAACCATGTTCGGAATGTATTATTGCCTTTTTATGCTAAAAACAACAATACTTTTTTGCCTTGCCACTTGTATTGTAAATGCTTTGCTGTTTATATTAACAAAAATACCTGGCTTGTGTAATACAAAAGACTAAAGTCAATTAACGAAGAGAAAAAATGTAGTAATCGAGTGTACTTGTATCAAGTGTTTCCTCCGATACATCGTACAAGGCGTAAATTTAGTGATTATAAAATATCACGTGGATTACCAATGAAAAGAACACCAAACGAGTTTATAGTTAATATTTTGTATAACCTAAAAATACATAAAATGATTTATGTTTGTACATTTGGTTAACCCGACCATTTTGAAAAGAGTTAGAGATTTTTTTGAACTTCCAAAATGTATGAGATCAGTGAGTGGCTTAATTTTATCACTTGCCAATTTAGTATAAAAAAAAGATTCGATCAGCTTTCAATTTCACTGATTTGATTTTCACTGTCAAGATAGCACAGCTTTCCCACGTCACCATTATCCGAGCTATTCATGCGGCATATGTGCCTTTTTAATGGGTTTATTTCATTTTCACACCACTGACTGGTGTTGTTGAGGAAAATCGGCGTAATATATATGTAAAACGAGCAAGATTTATATGGCATGAAAAAAGGTAGAATACGCTATAGATATGGAGCGACATTTTGCCACAACGTCAAACAGGGTTGGCGTCATTTTGTCGACGACAATTTTGTCAAACTTAATCATTTTAGATGAACGAACAATTATTTTCATTTGTAAAAGTTCAATTCAATTTTTAAGCTGCAAGTATGCAAGATATGTTTGTCTGACTGAAAAGACGTATTAGATTTAAACGAACAGAGTTAAACAAGCAATATTTAAACAAATTTTGAATTCGACATATTGTCGTACTAAAACAAATTGACATCCAGACATTTTAAACAAACGTACACATTTGGCGAACTGCCCTTTCTCGCAAAAAGTGTCGGACAAGCGTTTTATGTGTACGGAATATAATCAGGGTTATTTGAGGTTTGTCTTAAGCACTTAGCAAATAATAACTCAAACATTTGCTATCCTGACTGGCGAAAGTAGACATGTCATTTGGCAAACTAGCTTAAATCACACAAGCTAACATTATTTTCCACATGCGTGCAAGCTATTTCTCTACTTGTGCCGCTTTCTTTTTGTTTGGAAATTCAGCCGCCACTAGAAAACTACCGAGTATTTTTTTGAAACACATGTCGGCAGTGTTACCAAAAGATTGTCACATCCAATATTATTTATTTTCCTTGAAGAATGAATCTGTGCATGCATAATCTGCATTTTATGCTAATTTAAATTTAAAAAAGAATGCGCAAAAAAGAGGGAGAAAAGAAAATGAAGTAGTAGAAGGTTTTTTTTTGTCCTCCTTCTCATCATTATTATCATATCAGGTACCTTAGAGTAAATGGTTGCATGATATGTTATGTGTGTGCAGACATGTACACACACATGAAGTTGTATAAAAGATAGTGATGATGGGGAAAATATAGAAAAGGATTCTAATTTTATTTTAATGTGAACCAGCTTTTCCAACGATGCTCTTACAAGCGTAGTAGCAGAACAGCGGCTTTTCTTTATTCCTTTTCATCCACATACACCATTCACCGTCTTTTCATCCACCAAAGCCAGGCCAGAATATTTCCTTGTTGCAAAAAGTCATCGGGAACACACAAAAGGAAGCCGTGTGGAGGCATAAGATTTTATTCCCGTTTGTATGTGTGTGTGTGTTAGAGTTTGTTAGCATAATAAAATGAATGCACAACGACAGCGAGAATAAAGTTCAGTGAGAAAGAAGCGAAATTCTTGGAATAAATTTGTAATTCTTGCTCTTCGTCTCTTTTTCTTTTCTTAGTCGCAGTCGAGTCGCCTTTTCATTTTTTTTGCCTGGTTTCCTTTAAGCAAAAGTGTTGTACTACTGATACTATACTGACGATGAGTAAACCAAAGGAAATTGGCGAATGGCAAATAATTCCAATGAACTCATACCTCAGGCCAACCGACTCATTACTACTGTTTCCAAAAAACCCTATTGCCATGTGACCATAGTCAGTCAGCAAATAGACATTTCAACTTAAATCACGGTGAATTCATTTTCTTTCTTCTCTTCTTTCATTTAATTGTATTGAATCTCACTCTCTGTCTCCCTTCAAAATGTAACGCTTTTTCGTATCTGTAAATAAGTTTTTAAACATAAATAAGTGAAAATAAGGACATGGAAAGGCAGCTGTCAAGCAATGTTATGTGGAAGATACATACATTTGTAAATCAGGTAGCTACCCAATGTTTGATAAGCTACTGTTATGGTCGAGGAGCGGCATTAGTGCAAACGTTTACCATGTCAAATCTTTTTTGCTGTGGTCTGATGAGCAAAATCAAGTAACTAGAGAAGTGTTATTGCTTTAAGCCGCTGCCGCCGCTGCCATTCCATAAGCCACCTTGTTTGTTTTAATGTATGCGATTGTGAATCACTCAACAATATGGAAATATTACATTATAAAAGTACCATGCATAATAACAATGCATGAATCCACCCGTGCATTCTTCTATTTCCGTTTTCCCCTCAAAAAAAATTGTACAACTGTATAAAATATTTGTATTTTTTTTGTGTGGTTGGTTATCATGAAGTTGTGTGTATGTACCGTAAACAAACCAAACTCGCGCACACGCACAATAACAACCCCATTTATTACCTTCTCCATCCCTCTCAGCTCATCATCATTAAGAGAGCTCAAGATGATCATATCACATAGTCATATTGCAGTTTCTCGTCATTCAACCTGTCACAAAACCCATTCTGATATCATCAACCCTCAAAAAAAATCTCAACAACAGCAGCGGCGGCTGTTATTCCCATTTATGCTGTTAATGTCATTAAAAAAATGTTAAAACCAGAAGTACAGCCAGCCAGACTCAATTTCCATACATGTTACGTTACGCATTAATTAAATTTAAAAAAATATATTCGGAAGTAAACAAAGCATTATCCTGTTCATATTGCTTTCATTTTCACCATTATCCCTGTACAAATTATTCCATGTTTCCTTTTCATCTTATTCAAGCTACCGTTAAGAATAGACGCATTTTTTTACATCATCATATCACATTACTAAACTACAGTGCTCACTAACTTTACATTTTTTCTTGACTTTCAGAAATTTATACTGTGTCTGGTATTTATACAAAAAAACTCAAAAAAAAAACATTTTAGTATTTTGTTGAAGATGATCAAGTTTTCCAAAAAACTTTATCCATCTGACTGACTGAACTGACATTTGAAAACAGAGTAGAATGACAGAGTTTTTTGGATGATGAGGATTTTCCGCATTTTTGCAGCACTTCTTTCGTAAAAATTCCACAACTTGTCTAGCTGCTTCCTTTTCCACTTTGAGTTGTTCCTGCTGTTGTTGCGCTGATAGTGCAAAGGCAGCAACAGCAACAACACCACTTTCCATTCTGTTTCCTATTTATCCTCCCCGTTTTACTTTACTTCCCTGTTTGTGTGGCTTATTGACAATGTGGCATGGCAGAAGTACAAGAGGCGCTTTTTTAGAAAAAGTCAGAATTTTAGTTGATAAAGTAACAAACTTTCTTCAGTTCCTTTTCCCTTTTTTCCACTGCACTAAAAAGTACAATGTACCATTTTGTTACAAATATTGGCATGCACAAGATTTTTTCTTCTACTACTTTTTACTCCAATATGTTTTGCGTACATCTAAAACGGTACATGATTCCACTCTTGACCATTTCAATACGGAGTAGTTTTTTTTCCTGTTTGAAAACAAATTTAAACTAAAGTTTTTCATCGATGCATCTGTATCATTATTACGCAATGCATATACACAACCCTTTCATAACACCTATCTCTTTGAACACAACGGGTAGTATGGAATAAACAAAAAAAAATGTTCAAAACTTATTCTGATACATGTAAAACTATTATGACTACACTCTCATTCTGTCAGACACGGAATTTCCGTTTTTGTCTTTGTAAAGCGGCGATGGAACAAGAAAAAAAGTACTCTTTAGATTTGTTGTTAAGTGGTAAGTATAGCGAATGGGAAATAAATAGGATGAATAAAGGGAAAAGAAGTTCATCCACATGTGGTATCTTTTTTTAAATAAAAGAAGCCCTTTGTAGGTACTTCGCATGAAAAAGCATTACAGCAAAAACTTTCCTTGTATTGTTGAATTTGTAAGCTTTATCAGTCGTGGATGAGTGTATAAGGATAAGGATGTGATGTAAATGGCGACATGGATATATTGTAACTGTTGTTGTTGTAGGAGCCTCGTATATCGGAAGGAAGAAGGATAAGAAAGCTTTACGTGGTATATGATGCATGATAAAAAAATACAACATTTTTTAAGCATGCCTTTTATAGAATGACAAACCAAGCATTTGCCTCTCGCAAATAAATAGAAATTCTATCGTTTCAGTGAAGCAGTCTGGGACTGATTATAAAACAAGCAAAATACATAATGATGCAATTACGTTGTTGCCAATTAAAATTTTAGGGGCTTTTGGTTATATTTGTTTGGATATGTTTGAAATATTTTTGAAAAAATGTTACAAATTAGAAGTCTACCCAAAACTAAACAACGTCATTCCATTGAGTTTTGTGTGTTTGATAAAAATGTTAGCAATTAAGTTTATTGTCGTGCCATCATTAGTTCAGCTGGCTAATTAAAATTCAAACCATAGATCAGGTTTATTCATTATTCTAAGAAACTTGAATCTGTGTACACATTTACAATCCAGCCATATAATGTCATCAGTGTAAAAAAAATATTCCACCACTAAATAAATACTCAGCTTCTTGAATATTTTCAAAAAAGATGTCCACAGACATAAAATTTAAAATCCAGCTTTACTACTACTACTGTCCTATCGTTGAAATAATATTGCTAATGACAAACCTAAACGCGTGACATACTTTATTTACTCCTACGTTCCTGGTAACCGAAACACAGTCACGTCGGTTAAAGTAGAAATTAGTGACTGGCAAGTGAACTATTTTTACATACATGCCAAACAATGTTTCATAGAGAGAAAAGGCACAAGACAAAAAAAAATTATATTCACCAACGCGAGACAAGAATAGAGCACACAGATAATACACACACAAGGAAACCATACAAGAAGAATGTGAGTTGATTAATTGTTGTTTGACTTATTCTATCCTCATGTGTCTAACTCTTTAAGCCAGCCAAAGTTTTTCCCCTCACTTCACTCACTAGTCGGAACGCAAGACTTTACTCTTTTTTCTTCCTTCCCTTTTACTTTTCTTAAGACAAACTTGACATTACGCAAACATATTCTAATAAATGAAATGTATCTATGTACCTAAAACTTTTGACGCAGAGAGGATGGTGGAAGACGAGTGCTATGTACACACACAGACATACCACACAACTCAAAAAAGAAGAAGATATGTGGCGGTGATGATCATGATCATCTCATCTTCAACCATAATCATCATTTTTAGTTCAGTAACGATATACCACGCTAAAAATCAACTTACTTTATGTATGTGTGTTAAACTTACCTAACTTGGAATAGAGAAGAAAAAAACGTAAGAGAAAAAGAAAGAGAAAAGATGGGATAGGTATGTGAGTAGGAAGAAAATGATCTTATTTACATTTAAAACGAAAACAATTAATAGAAAACTCTCCAGTAAGCTCAATATTTCATTTTTCAAAGTTCAACAAATAAAAAAAGATACAATAGCAATATTGTTCCTTTTAAACTTGGGTTGCTGGTAATAACTTCTTTTTTTCTATTACAGCACCATCACCAGCACCTCTCATCATCACCAGAAAGAATGAATCAAAGAAGAAGAAAAAACAAGGGGCCTTATTTACAAGCTAGACTAGCTCTTCCGTGTACACAATTCAGTTACCCTATTGTAAAGAGAAAATACACGGGGTTTACCTTGTTAGAAAATGGAAAAGTAGTGGCATATGAAAAAAATCTTTCTCATTTTTTTCTCCAGATTACGAAAACGAGCCTTCAAATATTTCTAACCTCACATCTTGAAAATAAGCATGTACCTTTTTCATTCAACATGGTTGTAAATTTTATCTGTACATTCAATCGTGTATTTATTAAACATAACCTA
>JAQFZG010005149.1:0-10743 GCA_034695465.1 Entomobrya nicoleti
GCCACAGTACGAAGTTTGCATTCTTGTTTAATTTTCTAATTACTCCTTTCCAAAACATTGAAATTATGGATTTATCTCGAGAAAGACATCTTGCTAAACTTAAATTAAAACTCTGCAAATCACTATGGAATACAATTACTAAATAAATTTTAAACCTCGTTTTAACTCAAAGTACTTGGTATGAATTTTGTAAATTTGGTTGCTATAAAACCGGATAATAGTTTCTCTGTTACAATAAAAATTTAATGAATTGGAAAAATCCATAGGGTTGCAGCAACAATTCTTGATTCAACAACTGTAAGAATTACTATCAAACTAAAACAAAACTTTGGTCTTTTTCGTGTACACCCAAAAATCTAATGAGATTTTTTAAAACAAATTTGGCATTTCAGAACTAACACCCCAGAAGACAAGAAGGCTCTTGCCAAAATAATCACTGAAAATAAACTCCACTACTTTCTCTTCATAGCTCGTCATCAAATTTGTGCAGATTAATATTGAAAGCGAAATAATTTATTAAAATATTAGTTACGCATTTTGACATGCTATTATATTTTTATGCTTGACAAATAAAGTTGATTACATCCATTAGATATTATGTGGCAGAAACGACTAGAAATATAGCATTTTTGTCATCAAGTACGACACTACAGCTTCATTAAACCGTGTTGAACAATTAAGTGTTCTATCTCATAATCAAACATTTATTTACCCATTGACTTGGTTGAGTAGAATGCGCCCTTATCAGCAATATATCATTTTCAAGAAATCATTACGAAATATAATTTTTTATGTTAACTTTGTATTAAACACTCAAGTTTGCTTTATTAAATTTGTGAATTTTGGCTGTATGATTGGTTGAGAGTTTTGCTAGAAAAATTTAGTACAAAATACGTAAGCAAGATTTTTCGATGATTTCGTAAGTGTTTATGATAATAATCGTTGAATTCTAAAAGATATTACAACAATATATATATTGTTCACAGCAAAAAAAAAGAAACCGGTGGATTTTTCCAATTTGTTACACATGTACTTTTGCAGCAGAGCGCACTTTACATACTTATTTTTTTGTCAGCGGGTAAACCCCCGTTGGTATGTATGGGAGGAAAGAGGTCACATGCAATTATAAATGGTGATTCTTTATTTTATACTATGAACTAAATGTCTTCCCCCGGGAGTATTGGGGTGGTTATAAGAGTCACATGCTTGAGTTTTCCGGTTTAATTAACTTCAATGATTGAAGAGCTAACGCTACTTTGGTATTCCGGTTTAAGAATTTTAATTAAGGTTAGCATAACGAGTAGTAAAACTTAAACTGGTAATATTAATTCATTTTATTTGTGCATATCTTATAATAATTTTAAATAAATAATTACAAAATAAGGCCAGTTTTTTAAAATTGTAAAGTATGCATAATAAACCATATTTAAAGGCGTAAAGATTATTTTAAGTGCAGAAAAATATAATCCTCGTTTTCCATGAAACTCGATTTGTGAAATATATTTAAACATGATTAAAAGATTGCTTTGACAAGACTATGCTTTACTAAATTTAGCAAAGCCACTCTTTCCAACATTTCCAGTAATTGAGCACCTTGGCTCAGGGCCATATTGAGAATCAGGAAGTTGTTCTGATAATAAACACGGCGAGTCCATTGACTCAGGTTGTTCATTGATCTCGTTTAAACCTGTGTAAATATCATCCATTTCGCCAAGTCGTTCCTCTTCCATGTCCGACATCATTTCTAGTAGTAAATTTGATACATGGGAAAATTTTGGTCTTTGTGCCGGGTCTTCTTTCCAACAGTCCATCATAATTTCATACACAGATGTTGGCGCATTTGATGGCTTCTCCATTCTGTAGCCGTTGCTAAGTCGTTGACAAAAAAATTCGTCTACTTGCATACCTAACAATAAACAAAGTCATTTAGTTCTCTTTTGTTTAAATTCAAAGTACAATATTTTTATACTTGAGCAAATGAATTACCAGGATATGGTTTATTTCCAAGGGAAAATATTTCCCATAGAAGAATTCCATATGACCAACAGTCCGATTTTGATGAAAATACCCCACGGTAAAGTGACTCGATTGCCATCCATTTAAGTGGTAATAATTGGCCCTGTAATGAAATGACTCACAAATTAGCTAATTACATAGATTTAGGTCTTCAGGCTTACCTTAGTATCCTTTTGATAGTCATAATTTTGGAACGTTGCTCTTGCGTAACCAAAATCACAAATTTTTGCAATATTTTCCTCCGCCAACAAAACATTTCTTGCCGCCAAGTCCCCGTGGAGAATCTACTCGATTTATTTAAACAATTTTTTGTAAGACACTTTTTTTTGTGACGGCTTTCATTTGTCCTTATATATGTGAATATGTGAATGTGAAGATTATTCAAACCTTTTTTGAAGACAAATATTCCATTCCTTTCGCAATCTGAAAAGACCAACTTATTAAATCAGTCGTTTTTATTGACGTGACATCATTTAACTGGTAATCTCCTTGGTATAAATCTTGCACGGATTCATTTGAATCCTGCATTTGTTCGGTTGGCCGGTCCATTGGCTGCTCATTCAAATTTTCGTTTTTACCGGTTTTTCTTTCGCAAGTTGTTAGATCGATCTGATCAGTTACTGGGTTAATTTGGTTGATAAATGAATTTCTGTTGTCCAGCAAGTAGCTAAGTAAGCTACCATATTTACAAAATTCCATTACAATCAGAAGCTCTCCTGAATAAAACATGTCAACAAACCGTTACAATGCATTTTTGTATTTAGTTAATAGTAAATATATATGTATGTATATATATGGTTACTGTTACCTGTCCTTGTAAAATTTTGTGTGCAAGCACCAATTAAATTGACAATGTTTAAATGTTTTCCCATGTTAGCCATAACTTTTAGCTCCATGAGCAATGCTTTAAAATGATTTTGATCTGCGCAAGCTTTCATAGTTTTCACTGCTACCGTACTGAATCCATCATCGTGGTTATCTAGAGCTTGAAATAGTTGTGCTTTGAGGACCAAACCGAATGCACCGGATCCTAAAGGAGTGTCTAAAAATGTATGGGGTAGTTACTAAATAGTTGCTTGCATCTAAGATGTTAATCAAATATTGAGGTGAACTTACCCAATTTAATCATCTCCCTGGATATTTCCCACTTATTCTTTTCGAATGGCAGTAAATTGGCTTGCTCGTTAACATTAATATTCGGGTTAAGATTTTCAAGGCCGCCTTTATAAAATTCCATCTCAGAAATCCCAAAAGCATTTCTATGTAAATGCTGATTGAAAAAAACAAGGTATAAATGTAATCAATATTTGAATTTCGTCAGTTTTCCAAATATTTACCTTTTGCTTGCACTTGTACCACAAAACGGAAGCACCCAAACACACAACAAGTAAACTCAAAGTACCGATCACCGGTCCCAGTATATTATATGGATTGGTATCTAAATTATCAATCAGAAATACTAATTGTATATTATTACGACAATTTTTTGAATGTATGAACGCTTCAGATATTTAAATACTGCATACGTTCGACTATAATATCCGCATAAACTGTAACAATCCCCTTTGAATTTTCCGCTGTACATGAAAACCTTCCGGGGTAATTAATAGGCATTGCTACAATCTTCAATACTTCGAAGTTCTTTTCAAAGGAAAAATTTAGTGCTGTGGGCCAATCGCTTACGGAAAGGTTCTCCTTAATTTGTAAAAAATGTTTTAAGATGGAACGATAACCTTAATACAACAATAACACTCACCCATTTCCATGTCACCTTAGTTTGCAAAAGCTGATTTCCAAGTATACAAATCAAATTAAGGCTTTGACCAGGTGAAAATGATACCGTTGAATTTTGCAAGTTAGTGTAGCTAAATTCTGGAAGTAGGTTTTTCACTAAAGACGAGCCATAAATCACACATACATTATTATCGTTAGCTTGGTTTTTTTAAAACATACAATTTGGTTTTCCATTACCTTTTATAATAACGAAAAAGTTGAAAACCTGCATGTCCCCATTTTGGTCCAAAACTGTAACTTGCAGTGTGAAAGTTCCACTATCTGTTACTGTGGCATTGTAAATTTCCAATACTAGGTGATACGTAAGCGTTTCCTTTTTTAGTTTATTTAAAATAACCCGATATCTTTTGGAATCGACTTCAATTTTGCTACCATTTGATCTTCGCAAAATGAAGGTAATTTTAGTTGCATTGCTTGCAAAATAAGAACTTAAATTGGGAGGTAAAATGGTAGATCGAAATGTCAGTGTATCAGTTTTAGCAAAATCAGTTATGTTTGTAAAGTCAAAAAGTTCGAGTCCACAATCTTCCTCATCAGAGAAGTCTTCATTCCCACAGTCGTATAACCCATTGCATTTGCGGAAGAATGGAAGACATCTTCTTGCCAGACCGCAGTGGAACAGATCATGGATTGGATGTTCAAGTCCCCATGATATGCATGAATCTGTTTGGAAATATTTTAAATTTTAGTGACTACCTTAATTCCAAATGCACAAATATATCAAGGAAGGGTTATACTGTTTTGACAAGGTTTGTTAATTGGACAGTCAAGCTATTATGATTTAACACTTCAAGATTTTAAAATTTTGACAATATATTTTCGATTTATATTTTTGCTATTTCTGTATGTAACACATTTGTTAAAATATTGGATCAGTGTAGTTGCATAACTATAATTCCATATATTACTATTTGCTACTATTAGTTGATCAGTATAAATTTTAAGGTTTGGAACTGGTATTAATCTATTTTGTAGATTTTTAATGTTTAATACTAGTATTAGTCTATTTTTTAGATTTTTAACTGATGTTTCAAATGTTTTTGATTTAAATTACTATTATACTTGAAAATGATGAATGTCAATTTTAACAATGATAACAAACTTTATAGATTGATAAACATAGAAGTCACGTTTTACAAACATCAGAGGGGGAGTAGTCATGAGCAACTCATTTTCCCATGATTATTTTGGAGGTTATAACACTCTTTCTATTGGTCAAAGGGAAAATGTGATGGCATTGTGATGCTATCATCTTCTTATTGTAAGGCTTCAGTGGTCATGAGAAATGTCTGCATGCACTGCGCATCTGCATTCAGATGAGCTTCAAAGTCGGTGTTATGCTAATGTATTACGTAAATGTATAAATGTGCACGCTCTGTGATGAATAAACCAGCTGATTGATGTCTTCTTCTTGAGACATTGACCTTGACACACTGTCCCGCTATCTCTCTCTCTCTATTCCCCCACCACAAAGTAACCCCAGCAACATCAACCTAAAGTATCCGTCATTCCAAATACTAAAATAATTATTTTCTGTTCTTAATATTGTACATACCGCAATTTTCCTCATCAGACCTATCATCAAGTCCACAATCCGGAAATCCATCACACCGTAAACCTTGATGCAAGTAGTGCTTTGTGGTCTTGCATTGAAAAGCATTCCTAACCGCAATCGAAGCTAAAAATATGACAAATGGGCAGATATAGTCACGCTAAGTGAGGTATCAGCAGTGGGAATTTAAAAACTGACACAACAATGTATACTTTGACTTTGGGATTTTTCTTTGAGCTCAACTTACCGATAGCTCTCTGTTGTAAAGTGTTATCATCAGGACAATGCTTTATTCGTCCAAGTAACATACAACGTTTGGTCGACTTGCAATATACGGAATTTCTAGAGCACGAGTCTGTTAACATAATAAGGCGTTCCCTTAATAGAACCATTGTTATTTTAAATTATTATTCAAATAACTTATACATTCTTGAAGCATTTTAACTACATCCTCTTATAGCATCTGCCAAAAAAATAATCCAATAATATGAAAATTGTATTTTAAAAATGTACGATTTATGTAACATGTAAAAGTAAACATTTTAAAATTATTTAGTAAAATATTTACTTGGGTCAGAAAAAAAGAGTTTCTAAATGGATTTAAAGTGTTCAAAAACAGACAGTGTTAGGGATTATATGCAAATCCTACACGTATCTATGCAAGTAAACTAACGACTAATTCTCCAACACACTAACTTGTATTGCTTTCTTATAATACAAAATTGCAATATACCACAGTTCTTTTCATCTGAAGAATTTTCACAGTGAGTTATTCCATCACATCTAAATATTTGAGGTAAACATTGTCTTTCACCGTCTTTATGGCATATCGAATAGTTTTCCGGGCATACATCTGGAAATTTAACAAATAATGTATATAAAATTCATTCCACACACACACATTCGTTTGCATTCAATTTATATGGAAGTAGATTATTTTTTAATGTATATTGTTTGATTTACCACAATTTACTTCATCAGAATCATCATTCAGGCCACAGTCTCGTTTGCCATCACATCTGGATGTGTATGGTATACAATCATTTGTGACGTTACATTGGAATGAATATGGTGAACATCTGCCTACAGAGTTACACATGTGAACAAAGTACAAGGATATTTATGCATATTATACAGAAAGTATTTAGCTTAGTGTAAATTTTACAAGATGATCTTATTTCCGGTGCTTGTTTATATGTTAAAGACACATGTGTGTTAAAATATTAGTACATTTTTACACACCACAATTTTTTTCATCAGATTTATCCCCATCACCGCAATTCCATTTTCCATTGCATCTGTCTCGATTGGAAATGCAGTTTTTAGTTGTTCTGCATTGAAACTGATTGACTAAGCAGATCTCTACAAAAATGTACATTTTACATTACTTTTATAACATAATAATGCATTATATTTTTAAACAGATTACCACAGTTATCTTCGTCAGAGTTGTCTCCGACGCCGCAGTCTTCATTTCCATCGCATCTGTCGTGGAATTTTATGCATTTTTTGGTAATATTACAAAAAAATCCCATTTGAGAACAGGATTCTAAAATGAAGAGAAGTGTTTTTTTTTATCCCGCAAACCATTTTTGTCTTCATTGTTAAGTATTGCCACAAATGAAATCCTTATTTGTCAAATGTATGTCAATTTATGTGATTTAGCCAACCAATTAGGTTTTAACATAGATATGTCAATAAAACAATGGTGGATTTTGTGTGAGTATTTAATAAGGGGTATTTACCACAAATATTGTCCAGTAAATTGTCTCCACCACAGATTTCTTCACCGCTGCATTTCACAATAACGGGTGCGCAATTTCTCGACCTTTTGCAATGGTATGAATGTGACTTGCATGAATCTAAAAAGAAGCAAAAAATGGATTCAGTAATTGTGCTAAATATTTGACCAAGATTACAATTTAAAAGAAATTGAAATCGATCATCATAAATTCCGACTTTTAATTTTATCATTAAACATTAGGGACCATATAAATAAATTTAATATTAGCTAATTTGTTTTAAATTTGTAATGGAAGTACAAGCATTTAAAACCTTTTCTGGTTTGAAACTTGATTTTTAAATTTTAGTGCCTAAAAGAACTAGCTACCGCTTTATTTATTTTACATTGTTTTGGAAATTGGGACATTAATGTAATTGTTTTGTGAGTGAGTACCGCAATTCTTTTCGTCAGATTCGTCCTCGCAGTCAGGTAAACCATTACATTTCGACTCAAGTGGTATGCACCTACTTCCGCGATCACAACGAAATTCCCCTTCAGAACAATTCGCTAGAACAAACAATTAACAACTAGTGTATTTCGATGAAATCTA
Organism: Entomobrya nicoleti; assembly: GCA_034695465.1. Taxonomy (NCBI): domain Eukaryota; kingdom Metazoa; phylum Arthropoda; class Collembola; order Entomobryomorpha; family Entomobryidae; genus Entomobrya; species Entomobrya nicoleti. The sequence continues at coordinate 7,696 of JAQFZG010005149.1, forward strand.
GTCGATTGGTATAAATTTATTAATTTACCACAATTGCTTTCGTCAGAGAGATCGCCTTCACCGCAATCGTTTTTGTTGTCACATCGGTATTTGGATGCTATGCACTTTCTAGTTATATTACAAAATATGTCATCGAAAGCTGGGGCTCGATGGGAAACTTGATTTACACACGAATCTTCAATCAAACAAAATACAAGCATGTGGTCTTAAGACAATCATTTTCAAGGTAAGATGTCCCTAATTTCGGAAAGGTCTTTTTTATAATTTGAGGGAAACAATTGTTTAACGGATTCAGATTTTTATATGAAGATATAAATATTTAATATACCACAATAGCTTTTAGGTATATCCTCATTCTGACAGTCTATGTGTTCATAACATCGGTATCTATTTGGTATGCAATTTTTTGTGGCGTGACAGCGAAACTCGTTGATCGCGCATGGGATCACATCTTTAAAATATTTCAAATCAAATATCCTGTATGGTTTTTACTATATCTCATAACAAAATTATTAGAAATGAATGAAGTATTAGATCTTACCAATTATGTTCGTTGTATTTATACCATCAATAAATTCGTTAGGCTGAGGAGTGCCATGTGTAAAAACTATAAGGAGGTCACATATAATTACTAAACAAAATCTAATTAGTAGATTTTTAAGGTGTGGTTGCCGTGATACCATTTTGAATAACGTTTGTAAATACTTTATGTTGTTAAAAATGTAAGCCCATCAATATACTTGACATAATAAGACTAGTTTAGAAAATATAGAGATAAAAAATTAAGCGTTTTAGAAGCAATGGTACAATAAAAATTTGTGTCAGAATTTTCCTTGTTTCACATTTGACCACTTGAATGTTCTCGCTACTTAGTAAGCCGTCAACCACAAGCTGCAAAAATCCTGATAAGACGACTTGATTTGTTATGTATTTTATTACACTTTGGGATATTCTAATGTTCAAATGAATTTAAAGTACTGAAAAGTTTTGGTAATACTTGTGCACTCCAGTTAGACTGCATGAGAAACAGCTTAGAACTCAAATATAAGAAGATGTAACTTGTGGCTGCATTAGCCCATCGGTAGTCTAATTGCCACTTTTATGTACTACGAATTTGTATACTGTCCCGTGTGATGATGTGTAAATGGTAGTCAATCTGGCCATCTTTCCTCAAACTGGTTTTGTGAATAAATTTCAGAAAAACATCATTTTTACCCAATTCCATAACCACTGCTGTGACCATTAAACATTGCTGAATTGGTATAAAGTTATAATACATATTATTTTACTAAAAAAAGGCTTGTTCTTATAACGTTGGTACGTTACAAGTTATTTATTTATCATTCAATTATTAGTTCTTCCGGACATGTGTGTTCAAATCCAGAGATGTTGATAAAATATTTTACCACCAACGGATTCAGTTTTTGTCGCTGATTAACTACCAAAAACAAAACAAGGTAGGTAATGATTTCAGTATCCCGTAAGCAGAACTTTATGAGAAAAGAAATACAATCGAATGTACCTTTAATGTTTTTTGTTCTACTCTGATAAAAAATCATCTTGGGTTTCTTTTATCTTTCATATTTTATTTTAACGTTATTTTATTTTACTTCATTGGCTAATCATTAAATTCGATGAACAATTGTACCTTTAAAATTTATTGTATAATGTACGGTTCTTCTTACTTCGTGTCAGATACAATGTTCTGCTCAATTCGAATTCAATTTGAACAAGTTTTTTTTAATTTAAAATTTAATTTGTCACAGAAGTTTTCATTTCATTTATTGTTTCTTCAATTAACAATTTAACATCCTTACATCTCGTTCCAAAAATGAATATGATATTGCCATGTTTTGCTGTCTTTTAGTTTCCAACTATGATTGGTTTTATATGTGTGCGCTTAAAGTTGGATGACTGTTGACAAACCGAAGAGAATGTTTTATTTCTTATTAATTTCACTATCACTGTAGTAAAACTAACGCACTTACAAATATTTAAAATACCATGTTTATTTAGTTTTAAGATAAATGTAATGTATTTAGCCATCACCAGCGATAAAACGATCGTTTTTATAAAAATAGAGACATTAGTCTGAAATAACACAAATATTTTCCTGCAATGCTTTTTAATAAAAATAAACATTAATCTCTATGACGGACAGCAACACCATAAAGCTTGGATTATGCATTTAAAGCTGTGTTTATTTTCTCAGATATAAATGAATAGTAATGTGCTTTGTTTTGAACAGCTGAACTGAGTCATTGACAGTATTCAAAAAAGTTAACCTAATAACCTTCTTGAATAAGTTTGCAGTAATTTGCACTTGACATGATTTACATACATGCTAGTTAAAAACTTGACACTACGTCAACAATATCCACAGTTGAATGAACTTCGAACTTCTGGAGTGCTTGTTTGTGCAACAAATCTGCCCGATGCATAAAACCAGTTTTAGAAATGTAATTCATTTTATATATGCTGCTACAAAAATCAATGTAAAGAACTTGCTTATAAAAAGAAAGTAAAAATTTAGCAAATTAAATAAGAAAGCTGATCATAAGGCAGAGGTAGCAGTGTTTGCTTAGGTGAAATGAAATTACAAATGTTCCAGAGATGCTTACATAATGTTTTTAATGCTAACATCGTTTGAACCTGAAACTAAGTATTTATTAATTTTAGCATCATACAGACCAACAATATCACAAAAAAAATTCTTAACTTTATAAACAAAGTTATTACCAACTTTTTTAAACTTTACCTCATTTTGATTCCAATCAAAGAACATTTTGGGTTTGTATACTTCAAAGTCATGCAGTACAAGCTGCAAATATTCGAATATATTTTTACAGTTGTTGACATAAATGCGTACGTATACTAACGATGTTAAAGTGTCATTAAAAAAATTAAGTCACATTAACCAAAAAAACACAATTAATTTTTCCAAACGCAAAACTATTCTTGGTTTTTAATATGTCGCGATAGGCATATGTAATAATACTAACACGGGTTAGGTATATGTATGTATAGTATGTAAGTATACTAGTATTA
>JAQFZG010005150.1:0-10742 GCA_034695465.1 Entomobrya nicoleti
GCTGTTGTATTTATATCGCTGTTGTTGATAGGCTTTAGTAAATGGTGAAAGTTCATAAAAATTGTAGGTGATATAGTAGCGTAGCGTAGCTACTTTTTGCTACAACTTTGAACATCTTTGTTGGAACCACCAAAACCATTTTGTTTCAAAGTTAATTCTTTTCCCAGCAAACGTTGTAGCAGAAGGGAATTTACGTCATTGCAAGAATTATGTTGCTACCGCCAGTGGTTTTCTGGCTGCGACCGTGTGGATGGATGGTGATGCGATGGATACAGAAATTTGTTACAGAAGACATACAAAAAGGAAAAATAAATGTTATATTTATTTACACAGCGGTACGGAATACACTAGACTTGACTAAATTTTGCTTAATTCTGTGTGTCGTATGTCCTTCTCAAGTAATTTACTGTCCTCTCTATATGCTCTGCCGAGACGGAGCTCAAAAAAAACTAGCAGATGTACTTTTTGTAGGCATGGGGGATTTTGGATAGAGCCGAGTGAATAGATATGCCAGGCCAGGTGCTCCTTTTATTCTATGCTACTTGATGAAGACAAGAACGGAGGACACTTGAGCATTTTCTCTCCATTTTTTCTCCATGCGCTTCAGTCTCCAAAAAGTTACGATTGTTAGTCTTATTATTATTCATTCTCTCATTCATTTGCCATTTCCACACACTATCTTCACAATGCTCAACAAGCTGAAAGAATACGATGTTCATATCTGCCATGTATGAAAGTGAATTTTTAGCATTGCAAATCACTCGCCCGCATAATCTATAACTGTGGTTTCTTTGTTCTAATTATTAACTTCTTTAAACTATTTTCTTTAAACTATAAAAAATATAATAACTAAACTGCTCTAATGGTCGACATGATGTATGAACTATCACAAAACTAAAAAAAAAATATTCTTAGAATGATGACGTTGATAATTTGACATGAGAGTCGGCCCACTGTGAAGAAACAAGTTTTTCTTATGCAAATCACCGTTACTCGCCAAGCCCATCGTTGATGATGAATCCACATTTAACTTATTAAGTAATACACATTTGCAAACATCCAACATAAAAGTTACTAAAAATAGAGAGAGAGAGCGAAAGAAAGGCATACATAAAATTGAAAAAGGAACTGTTGACTGTTTTATGCTTTCTTCTCTCCACTTTTAGCATTTCGTTATTCTCAGAAGTAAACCTTTTTTCCAGTTTTACAAGCCAAAAGCTCTTTACGTCAGTATTATCATCTTGTCTTGTAAATTAGCTTAACTTCTAGCTCACACTCTCCCCTTTTCTCTCTATTTCACAGAAAACAGACATGGATTTCTTTTTTAAACTTGCCTTTTGTATGTATTTTTTTGTATAGAAATATATGTGTATATCCTAATTTTACTAGTATTTTTTTATGGTTAGCCTCAGGTAGTGGGCCACAAAACTCACTTCCATCCCAACAACACAACCAAAACCTCCTCAGAGAGAATACAGAGTGCATAATGCTTCCGTGAACTGGAGTTGAGTGTATTGTATGACATCTCACAGCGAGAAGACACGCTTGAAATAATACACAAGAGAATGTGCCATCTTCAAGAGAGCAAGATAAAGAGACGTAGAGTCGAGATGAATATGATTTTGTTATGTGGGGATGAAAAATGAAATCAATTTCACGCTCTGTCCATTCTTCCGTGACACTTGTTCCCTTTCTACACACGTTGTGTAATATGCTACTCTCTCTCTTGTATGTAGGTGTCTTGCTGGTCATACAAAAAGTACAATAAGCTCTGTTATGTTTATAAATCTGGATAAAGGGGATTATTTCTTACTGTGTCTGGGTACCAAAAAGTATAATAGAGTGTATGTAGTAAAGACGTAGAGTACTTAAACATACTTGAGTAGTTGTGTATGTGTGTGAGTGTGTGTGCATTACATGGAGAAAGGGATGTTTTCCTAGACTACATTTTGTGAACATTTTCCAATAAAAAATATAGGAAAACGCTATTCAATAATAAAACAGAATTTTCAATCAAGTTTTATGGATTTTATACACGGTAAATGTCACGACATCAATTTTAGGAAGCTGATCGTGAAAATCATCTTCACTCCTACTCTAGGTTTAGCACTGCTCTTGAATTGGCTACACACTTCATCATCAGTCGTATCGTGTCATAATAACGATAACAAGAATGATTTCTAGATTCTAGCCAAATGTGTCAAGGTTGGTAGATCTTTCACACAAAGCAGTTGTAAAAGGTACAGCCACTGTAATTGGATGTACAGAAAAAAGAGAACATGTGTAGGTGTACTCTCTCTCTCTTGTTAACATGCTACTGACATTTACATGTTGACCTTTCTTCTTTATATTTTCATTTAAGTACTCTACTTCATTTAAAATTTTACAACTTTTTTCATTGAATTTTTAAATTTAATGATCTTTTTGATGTTTTGCATGATTGATGAAGTGGTCAAGGGTGGGTGTATTGATACATCACATCATTGTGCACGTATGCGTCAAAACACCCAACCAAATGCCAAGATGTGGCATTATTATGACTCATGGCTCTTTTCAATCTGTAAAAGTGGTGGCCATAGTCAAGGAGATGACTAAAAGAGTCCCTTGATTTCCCAAAGTGGTTTTGTTCTGTACTATCAATGTCATCAGTCATCTTCACCATCACCACTAAACTAGCATTATCATCTTCAGAAAAATATACGCCTACAATATTTTTTTTACCATTTCAATCTTTATGGAAAACAGCTTTCACTATAAACAACCACCAGCAAAACTAGCAGACTCTTACAGACATTTTGGCTGTCTACAAATAATGCGTTGTGTCAGCAAAACCACACACACAATCAAACATCACATGCCACGTCAAAAGCGTCGCAGTCGTCATTTTCCCACGAGATATTTTCTTCTCTCTCCATCCACCACCACCACCACAGTTTACTAAGGACATTGCTGTAGTCTTCAAACTCATCCTCTTCTTGCTGTCATTCGGATTAATTATTTGTTGTCTGGTGGCATCCATCTTCGCCTTCACATCACAATTTTCTCCTATTTTTGTTTTCGTGTTGTTTTGGTATAAATACTAAAACAAAGCCTTGGGCTTTAATACTATAGTGATGTTTTTCCTTTACAAGGATGTTGATGCCCTCGTTTGCATTATTAGCATCAAGCATCATGTTTTCCTTCAAAGCTCCAACAGAACTTCTGGAAAAATCGTAAAAGCAAGGAACCACATACATTGAGTTATGATTTTATTTTCCTTAAGGCTTTTTCGATCAAGTAAGAGCCAACCTATACATCTATAGCTTATTTTCACCTCCGTATGAGGACAAGAATAATTGCCAGATTGTACATTGTTTACCATCATATTTTTTTGATAATACAAAGTAATGCATATTACATATAAAGCATGAACCTAATAGGAAAATTTGCACACCTTACACACATAAGAGAACATTTTTCCTTGTAGTTTTGTACATTTTTTTGTCTGGGGTTGGATCCTAGATTTTCTCCTGTCTACCTACGTATTGGTAAAGCCAAAGAGATTGACAAATGTCACGATCTCCCTTTTCGATCTATGGAAAGAGAAAGGAGTCACCTGATTTTTGTCATCATCGCCGATGCCATATGGCAACTGCTGTCCGTTAATGGAAAGCAAATGATGGAGACGTGTCTTTAAGTAGCATTATCATCATGGCATACTTTATTGGTAGATATTTATATAGTAAATATTCCTGTATTGCATGGTTATCATATTATCACTTCTTCTTGAGTCGACAACAAGCGCGTCTATTTATTTTATCCTTTGCGTAAACATAAAATCTTGATTCAAGGTACATATATATGCACTTCTTATTAGCTTACCAAGTGAGTCAAGTGTCCTCCCCGTGAATCGAGGAAGAGATCGAAAGGGAAACAGACTCATAACAGTAAAATGAGGTCATCTATCAGTTGCAGATCGTAATATCATGCATCGCATCGTGTATGAATTCATTTGTATACACAAATACACATCTATCTGTTTGTCTAAAATATTGCATACATGACTATAAATATAGGTAATGGCTCATGTACACAAGTTTGATAGTATCATCAAAAAGTGATGATGTGATGTTTATAATGTAAAGAGGGAAGATGCATAAACTAACTGCATGATACACTTTTTTTCTTTCATCATGTTGTTTGTACGATGAAGCTACATGGAAAGAGTGTTATGTTATGTTTGATGATCTTTTTCTGTGATAAAAGCAAGTCATAACAGAGTGATGAGGATGATGAAAAAAGGGTGTGACTCCCCGTCACCCGTCTGTTCGTTTTTCAATGAAGGGAAAATAAAAGATGGTTTTTACGATGCTATCATCTGTATTAAATAACGTTGTATGTCAATTTATGAATCATTTGAAGTTTCAGATTGGTGCAATAATGTTTTGGGTATGCCTAAAAATTATCGTTGCCGTTGTCGTCTTTTTTGTGCTATTTTTGTACTTCCTTTATATTCTCTTGTCTTACGTTAGTCACTCAGCTTATTGAATAGGAATGTAGAAAGTTGTTTTTTACATTTCTCATTCTCATTGAAATCTATTTAAGGATTCATGGGAAGAAATGAGGGATATTCAGGATTTCTTTACTGGTTTACTTGTGAACAAGTATCGGAGGTATGGTAGCAGCAAGAAAAATATTGTTCCATTTCCGTTCCAAGTATATTTCTGAAAAGCAGGGAAAATGAAAAGTAAAAAAGTAAATTCCCTTGCCATTAATTTACTGAAAAATTACACAAAAAACAACAGTTTACTTTGTTAGCTTTAGTCTCTTCATTTTTGAGTGACGTAAGTTCAAGTAAATTCGATTATTTCCCTAGATAGCCGTCAGCCCTAAAACTCTATAAAATTAGTTAAGAATAAGTTTATGTATTCATATTAAGTCAGAGAAAGCTGATGACGTCATGCGTGCAAAACACTTGAATAATTTGATTCATTACTATAAACACTCAAAATAATAAGCAGGAAAAAATAGCACGAGTTGAGCGATTCTCATTCACATCCGCATTACATAATCAAAGAAGCTATCAAAGTAGATACGCCGAATATTAATGCAAAAAATTACTGTTTATAACTCATGTTATCTTACCATATATATCAGCATACAAGAATCCTTTTTAATTGGTGACATGGTACAGTACAAATAGCTAAAGCTGTTTTGGTAAAAAAAAACACATGAATGAATAAATTATTATTTTGTATTCTTCCACTACGACTTGACATTGTGCACAATGCAGCATTCAACCTTTCCCTCTGACGAATAATAATGGCTTGATCGAATCAACAATAAACTGACGAAAAACTCGGTGTATTTACTCAACTTTTCTTTGTGTTATCCTTGCTGACTGCTGATGATGCTAAACACGTTCGGTAGTACAGTTTACCATTTCATGCTTTTGTAGACCAGGTGAACTCTATACTTCTCATCTCTGCCTGATGTGCCCCAAACAGAAAACAGCTATCTATTTTGCCCATCTCACCTTACCTTTTGGTTTTCTTTCATCCAAACAAAATGATATCATATATCTATCTTTTGCGCTCCCCTTCCAGGCTAGTTGGGTTATACACTCTATACGACTCCTCTTCTTTTATCCCATTTTTCCTTTGCCAAACAACTTGTACTTGTTATACTTATACAACACGTTCACCAAAGGAGATCCTTGCTTCTTCTCTTGCCTTTCAGAACATCAGCAGTAGCGAAGGAGGGGGAGGGAGAACCTCTTTTTCCTCCTCATTGAGATGCTGGTCAAGTGATTCCTTTTTAGTACACTTCCAATAGAGTTATTTTAGAAGTTGGCTATTTTTAGCAACAAAAAATATTTGAGAGAGAGAGAGAGGAAAAAACTTTTTTTTATCATGTGAAAGGAAAAGTCATCAATGGAGTTATGTCTAATATACAGAAGGAGTATAGCTTAATAAAAAGAACGATACTTGTAATATGGGAAAACGTGTAATGTTCAATTCTCACTCAGTCAGCAGTGGTTACTGTACATGAATGGATGCCATTATTCCTAAATATCTATTTTAAGAATAAAGTGAAGGTACGTGCAAACGCTCGTAGTCATCATCATGATTCTCGAGAAATGTTCGTATTAATTTCCATTTCTGATTTGATTTTCTCTCCCTTCACTCATTTTAAGTGATCGAGAGAGACATTGTTGTGCTGATGGTAATGGTTGCAGTGCGGAAAGCCAGGAGGCAGATATGAAAACGTTTGCATTTCCTTCCATTTGCATACAAAACGTATAAAAAACGCATACGAAGGAAAATACACACTATCATTATTTCTATGCAGATAATAATATATTTTTGTGTGTATATACTTACATAATAAGCACACATGCTGATGATAATAATAATAATAATAGAAGCAAAGTTGAGTTGTGAGTGAGATAGGCAGTGATGTTATAACTGTACATCAGCAACATTTTCACAGTCATCTCTATCTCCACCCACGCGCTCATAAACCCTTGCTCGTGATCATGTTGATGATGACGGTGGCGTTGATGTTGCTGCTGCTATAATGCTATCTTCTTCTCTATATGACTCCTATTTACCACTGTTTCTGTTTCTGCTACTGATAGTTAAACTGATGGCGATAGGGAGGAGGGGAAAGGGGAAAAGGAGACAACTAAGAAGAAAAAGGAAAGGAATATCATTACAACATCAGTAACATCATCTTTGTTCGTCTATCTCCATCCATCTATCCATACTCTTCCAGCTTTGCTATCCACCGTCAATATCTTGTTAGCATCGTCTCCAAGTTTTGATAATGGGCCAAGTGACTGTGGCCAAAAGAAAGTTGTGAGGGATATAGGCAACGAGAGAGATGAAGTGAAAGCATCCCATCATCGTGTTCTTCGTCGTCGTCTCTTTCATCTGTTTTGTACACACATAACATATCAGATTCATTCAGTTTCTCCGTTTTCCCTATCTTCCTTGGTGAAAGAAAGAATAAGCAAGAGAAAAACACATGACTATATATTTTTTTACTATCATTTATATCTGTGCATGTGTCAGTATACTCGCTGTACTACTAAAGAATAGTAGCAGTTATTTTCGGGTATTTTTGGGATCCCGGGGCGCCGGGATGTCCGGTTGGCAGATTGCCAACTATCCATGACGTCACTACATATAAAGTCTTCGTCGTCTTTCACTTTTCTTTTTCTCAGGCATATTACACCACTACTACAACTACTTGCCAGTACTGCCGTTAAGGAAAAGTAAAAGATGAGGGGACTACTGCTGTGATGCGAGATGTGAGAATATCTGTTGTGGTTGTAGATGAGGCACAAGAGGAGCAAGTGGAGTAGTTGTAGTATGTAGTAAAATGATAATAGGGTTGTACTTTTGTACGTACTCAAACTTGAAGGGGAACTTTCGAACACATGTAAAAACATTAGAAAAAGAGTTATCAACATAGATTTTGCCAGCATAAAAGAGATATGCATACATGGAAAGAAAAAAACGTAAGACACTTTTACTTCTACATCTACTGCAAAGGCAGAAAGGAGCATGGAGCACATATCCATCCTGCCTGGTACTCCCATTCTCATTCATAAAAGATTCTCTTGAGTCAATATACACACACGTACACACGAAAGAAAGAAAATGTATTCATTTCTTTACTTCCCATCATGATCGTCATCATCAGCATGTGATTTCCACATCATCCACTCAAGTTAGAGGAGTTACTCTTACGTTAGTGCTACCATTTTACACAAAAGCAAGTAAATATAGTAGTCAATCAACCTATGCATCTTTCTCCTAAACATGCAAAAAATATCCACGTAAATATTCTAGCATACCTGCGCAATTTCTGTAGGTTATAAGGAAAGTTGAGTAAAAAAGTTTTTTGAGCTTGAACTTATTTAATGTTTTCAGTATGCAATTTACCTAATAAGTTGCTCTTTTCTATTTTGGTAATCCAAAGATATTCTGTTTTCATTGTCACCCACTCATACCCCAGAGCCCAACAATAGACAAAAATAAATGAAGAAAACAATTTTTCACGCTGCGCTGCTACGAACTTACGCATCATCCGAATATTTTTTGTCACCTAATCCATTATCCCAGTAACTCATCATTGACAACCAAGCTCTCTCCTCTCTCTCTGTGTGTATTGCCGTCTCACCGTTAGGTTTAGGTGAGGACACGTACTGACATTAAAAGCGTTTGATGAATTCGATGCAATCTTTTTAAAGCTTTGCTCGTACATATATCGCGGTTTTTTCTGAAGCAGCGACAGGAAAAGGGAGCAGCAATGGGATATAATAAAAATAATGAGGTTTCTGGCTCCAGCGTAGTCGCCTTTTTGGACCCCTAACAAAGTAACTGGTGATGATGGTGAACAACTATAAAAAGTGTTGGTGGCGGTGGTGTACAATGAGCTAATGGGGGAGTAACTAAATAGGTGAATGCATCACGAGCAGGGAGGGAGGGAGGTATATTTAGTTGGGTATCTGGTTGCCTAATGTATACCATCAATACATGTACATTTTTGTCTTTCTCCAGCCATTTCTCAAATGCCACCAATTCTTTTTTGGATAGAAGCAAGCAATTAGCCGTAATTGAATTCCTTCACACTACTGCATGTATTCATTATAGTCGTCATCATTATTAAGTATAACAGAGAAGAAAAAAAGTTTAACTCTGTGCCTTAAAGGTTCTTTTTGTGAAATTTGCCTCTACGTCAACGTTGCTTAGACATCACTAGCATCAACCTTAGTACAAGCAATGATGAATGTGTGCTACTACTATACACATATAATTACACATGTTCCTTGTTCATTTTCCGTTCAACTGCCGTCGTCACCATCATCATCATGCTAATCATCCCTGATTGTAAATCAAATACAGACTGGCTCCTTTGACAAAATAATTGGAGTATTTTCTCTTTGTACACTTCTCACTTTGTGGTTTTTGGAGAAAGTTTATTTTGTGTATATGTCTATTGTTAACTTAATACTTATGTATAATAGCAATATGTTTTAAAGGAAATAGATCAACATAAAAAAACAAGCTTTTTGTTATCTTTCAAAAGTCAAGTGAAAGCTTTCAGTCATATTCATTTGAGTTTCACCCGAAATACATTTACAGTGATTTTTATGTAACATCATCCGCAAAATAGCATCAGAGGGCAACCAACAAGTAAAATGGGAGAAAATAGTTGATGTACTTGTGCTTCCTTGTTAGTAGTTATACGTCAGTTCGCTACCGCACACTGCAACCACAATAGAAAGAAAATTGCTTATTCAAGAAGAAAGTTAAATTGGAAGTAGCTCATATGTATGATATATAATATATAATGATGATCGCACGGGTGATATGACTAATATTGGAGGCGTAATAGTATTATTACAGTTAGATGTTTAACATGTGCCATAACAGCAGTATAGTATGTAAGTTTTGTTGGCGACAAGAAACCGTTTCTCAGTCTGGAGTTCGCGTTCGAGGGCGTGTGTGGGTGGTGGTATCTCTTTTCTCTAGATGCTCCCATTATTCTTTGCAGAAAGCCCATTCTCCTTTTTTTGCAAAGTGGAGGGTCATGGCGGAAAATGTTGTCGAACAGTCATTCTTACATTGTCATACACAAAATCAGTGTTCTCATTCACTGTCCAGTTATCTATTTTTCTCATTCACTCAAAATGAATGAATAAAGCCATGACACTCTACCTTGAAGAAAATGGGCAAATGGTACAAGGCTTGTACTTTGTACTAAAAGGTAAATATGTGCGGGGATGTGAATTTGCACAAGTAGCAAAGCAACACCTGTCCCATTCAACAATTTCCCATTCACGACTCACTCAGCCAGAGAACAGGAGATTTGATGTAAGTGTAAGTAGACTCACAGAACTAGTAGAGCAGAGGTAGAAAACGTGTAGGTAACCCCATTACATTCATAAAATTGAGCACACGTACCTACGACACCTATACCAAAACCAAACCACCCAAAAATTGTCTCACTGCTCGTATGTGGTGGTATCAAAGACGAATGTACCCAACTTTTCCCAAGGAAAAACAAAACGAAGAAGTCTTGCATGCATTACAACAAGAAGATAGAAAAAGAACACATATTCTTATGTCTTTCGGACAGAAGAGGTCTTCTTATGATGACGATCTTGTTGGTGTTTGTTGGTAAGGTTAACTCGGCTTACTGCTCCTGTGCAAAAAAATATGTAGGGACACAGACCAGACCACACACACGCTATGTTGTGAGAAAGACGACCCAACCCTGGTATAGCATGGTATAACATGGTACTATAAAGAAACCATTGCATTGCAGACTCTCCGTAGGACAATGATGGTACCCTTTTCTCAATGAACCAACTTTTTCCGTTTTTTTATCCCCGAAAAAATACTGAATGAAACCAAAACCAAAGGAATGCAAGTAGGTTGTATTGTAGGTAGAAAAAATGACAGCAAGCTTTCTGTTTCGTTGTGCAGCTTTGGTTTAGATGTTGCTTACTGCTGCAGCCGCAGCAACTAAGACTATAAGTATGTCAAGCCATGTCATGGCATGCCATAACCCGGTATTATCTTTTCTTCTTTTTTCACTATACTTCATGTCTGGTCATAGTCATACTTGTAGTCATCATCATGATCATCATCTTCATCGGCACGATTCCATTTCTTATCCTGCTCCCATAATGCTCGTTGAAAATGATAAAGTGGTGCAGAAAGAGAAAAAAAGAGCAAGAACAAAAA
>JAQFZG010005151.1:0-10740 GCA_034695465.1 Entomobrya nicoleti
TGACCATCACTAGCGTCGTTATAAGTCGCATTGTTTCAGCTACGTCGTTATGATCGCTATTACAGCGGGTTTATTCCCCTTTTCTTCGACAAAACATTTAATTTTCATTTAAAATGATTTTTTCAGGTATTAACGCAGAAGGGAAAAGTATGCTCATTAGCCAATTAAGACCACGTTCACGAAGGTCTCTTTCCGGATGAATGGAAGTTCACGTACGACGCCACAAAGGAAGCGTTAATTAGAGCTATCGTAATGTTCACGTTGGCGACTGCACATGCCTGCCATAGTTTACAAGATGCATACTTACATAGTCTTATCATTACCATCTCATTTTATGATTTGAAGTGCAAACTAAAAAGGGAATAAAGATGTAGTACAGGCTACAGAGTTTAAAATATTCTTTATCGGGTAGATTGTATGTATAGAAAATTTAACAGATGGGCTAATTTAATTATCTTATGGATTCACACAAAAATTTCGGCATTAAATTGAATGTTTGGATATTACTGACTGCTCGTGTCGTGCTCGTTTGTTATGTATATTCAGAGTTATATTGGAATCGGATTGTTTTCAAAATTATTTTTAGACTTATAAGAAACATGAAAATTTTCCCTTTTCTGTAAAAAAACCTGAACTCAACACTTAAACTGTTAGGGCATAAGACTAAGATTATAGACATACGTATGTATCCAAATAGGTATATCGTTTGAAATGCGTCAAATGCGTGTCACCTTAAGATAGAAAAAGATAAAATATTCATTGTATGCATTCATTCACTAAAAAATGTAACTTTTAATTTTTTTTGGGAAGGATTAAAAATGAAAAACATGTATAAATACAATTTTTTCTACAAATGTATAACTTATTGGTTAGTTCTTCAATTTTATACAGGGACACTTTTTCTTAACTACTCTATACAATATGCACAAATATTTTAGTCGCATAAAACAATACATACGACTTAGCTTCTGAATTAGCTTTTTATAGAAATATCAATACTTTTAAGCAAAACCTTATACATCGTACAGTGACAAGCCTTGAGAATTAAGTACCGAAAATCATCCAGCCAAGTTCAGTTTTTAACTAACCCATGCAACGCATACCCAATAAATAATCATAAAAATAGAGTTTCTTCATACTAACCACTATAAAAGCAAGCAGAGTTCATTGAAGCATTATAACTATAACATTCACCAATTTGTTCCCAAACTGAGTTGATCCCCTAAAACTCAGTCCAGTTCACAGTTAGTATCAAAAAGATTCGTAATTCGTAATCATGGAGTATTCCAAGTTAGTTTTCAATTTTTTCCTGCTAACCTTACTGGCAACATTCTGCCAGGGTACCGCTACTTATGGTAGCCGCTGCGGGTACGATCTCCAGCAACGAATTTACAACCAAATCTTTTTGAATTACAACAAACACCTGCGCCCACCGCCCGGCGACGTCCCAACAGTCGTCTCTTGCAACGCCAGAATCCTCAATATTGTCTCCGTTGACGAGAAAAGTCATACCTTGTAAGTCAACCTCTTTCTCCGTCATGCCTGGAATGATCCCCGTCTCCAGTACGCCAATTTACTTCAAAGCTGCCCCACATTCAAGTCTTTTCCTCTAACCGACCCTGAAGCAATTGCCAAACTTTGGAAGCCCAACCTCTTCTTCATCCTCACCGCAATTCACGCAAACGTTCACGATGTCGTTGAACGCAATACGCTGATTCGGATTGCACCAAATGGAGATGTACTCTACAGTGTTCATGTGGAGGCGCTTCAGTACTGCACAGGGCTGGGCAGTAAGCCTGGTGAATTCCTATGTCCAATGGGTTTGCAACCTTATGGTCTTACTTTGGACGAAATGACACTTAAGTGGGATGCAACCCCGATTAACATTAATAAAACTGAAGCAGTCCGACTTGATGACCATGTTTTGGGAGATATTGACACGGCTGTGGTTACATCTACATTCGTTACTGGTTCATATACTCAGATTCAGGCTAATTTCCACTTTTTGAGAAAAGCTTGTTTACAGTAAAAATTATTCCTGATTTGTTTTCAAAAACATAATTTTTGACACTTTGTGTATATATTTAGTTAATTAAATAAAAAGATTTGATCTGTTTTTGTTTATAAATATTTCTGATATTTTTGATAATCATCACTTATCATCATAATCATCGCATACACTTACATTAATCATTAGTTTTGCATAACAATAACAACTGCACATATTATATGTTCTAAGGCTTGAGGTTGATACATCGATACATGGATTCAATTGGACGATATTAAAATCAATGGTAAATCAAATAGGGAAACCATGGACTAGACTTCCGGTTGATACTATTAAGGCTTACTACTTTACTGTTTTACAAATTATTTAAATACTGTTGGCAAACTCTCAGCAATTCTCACAAAATATCTGGAATTTTATTTCAAATATTCATCCGTACTTTCACAGGTATAAAAATGTATTTAGATGTGTGTTTTAATTATATATATTTTATATTTAAACTTTTAATTCACGCTTATCGGAGAAGCTCGCGCACCTTATCTGCAAAACCCAAATGAAACGTAATTTTATTGGTCAATACATAGTTGGTTTTAAAATTCATTTGCTTCATCATGCCGCCATTGAGTGTTCCTGTTACTTTGTAAGGAGTCCTCTACTTCGGTCCCGGTACCTATCCTTTTTTCATCAGCTCCCCTCACTTGACATGCGATTGTGTGCTGCAGCATTTATTGAGCATCCCCTTCACTTCCTTTACAAGTTTTCAAATGCCGATACAAATACATATTCCTGTAAAATCTGCGAGGACAATGAGGACACTTCAAATGCCACTCACTTTCCGTTTTATGTTCTGAATCGGTATGATACTGCAATCCTATCGCGGAATGATAGCTTTTCCCACACAACGAACAAATACAACTTTTCACCCTATTCGGATTATGCTTCTGTTCCATGTGAAGAGGCAGCTTATCTTTCCTCTTAAAACTAGCCCCACAAATTTCACATGTGTACTTGCGCTCAACATGGTTTCCTCTCATGTGACATTGTAAACCCATTTTGGTTGTGAATCTGGCTGCACACAATTCGCAAATCCAGTCTCGCTGAGTTGAATCCAAATGCTTCATTGTTATGTGAATCTTCAGCTTTCTATTTGTATCGAACTTGAGGTCACACCCAGGCTCCACACAGAAAAACAAGTGTCCAGTGGCAGAGTTGAGATGCGCCTCCAACCCACATACATCCACAAATGTGACGCCACATTGGTCACACTTCAAATCTCCACTGGAAAACTGCTTAGAAAAATTCCGGTGACATCGCTTGTGCTCATTCAATAATTGTTTGGTGAAAAAGGATTTATCGCAAAAGTCACTGTCACACTGAAATCGCTTTAGATTCAGACCGTGCTTCTTGTTAAAATGACATTGCAAATTATGCAATCGAATAAATGTTCTTGGACATTGAGGACAAGCCAATCTTCGGTTATCCGCACCAGCTGCAATGTGATCCAGTTGGTGAAGGTCCCTTAATTCTTCTCTCAGAAATCCCCAATTACATTTTTCACAAAATGAAATTTTCTCTGATTGCCCCAGATGACTTGTTAGGTGCTCATTTAACTCCTCCATGGTAACGAAAGCCTCATTCTCGCAATTTTCGAATTCACATTTAAATCCCGAAAGTAATTTTCGTCGGTGCCTTGTATTCAAATGCAGGTCATGCGTTTGCTGATATGCATATCTTTTAGCACAGAAACTACATTGAACGTTTTTTTCAACTTCCGGTTTTTCAATTTCATGCACTGTAGCAATATGTTGCCATAGCTTGAATTCAGAGGGAAGCACTTTGGAACAGTCGGGACAGGAAGACTTAATCCATTCCCTTTTTATCATTGTGTTTTGCGTTATATGATAGTTTCTGTGGTGATCGAAAAAACGCTCAAAGAGAAACGTGCGTTCACACAGGTCACACTTGAAAGGTCTCAGTTCAACTCCATGCTTCATGTTAAAGTGATTCTGTAAATGTTTTACATTAGGACCAAATCTTTCCGAACACTTAGGACAATCTATTTTGCCATCATTTCCCGGGGCAATGTGACACAATTGGTGAAGATCCCTCAACTCTGGCCTTGTAAATCCCCATTTACATTCATCACAAAATAAAATAGCAGATATCCCTGAATCAGGTTCCTGCAGATGACTTTTCAGGTGTTCGTTCAATTTATTGACTGAAACAAACGGCTCTACCTTACAAGTCTCCACATCACACTTGTACATCCCAAATAAATGGTGTTGGTGCGCAGTCCTCACGTGCATTTCATAGGTCTGGCGATAAGAAAATTTCTTACGGAACCTACAATAACAGCATTTAATAGTTTTTAGTGCTTCTGTGGCTTCGTGAACGGATTCCAAGTGTTTTCTCAAAAGAGACGCCAACTCAAAGCTTTTCCCACAGTTATCAACCTCACAAATGAATTTTTCATTTATGCCCCTCAGCTCCGTCAAGTCTACTCTAGGCCTTCCCCGAGTGTGAAATTTCGGACGATCGGACGGACGATGTGCGATTTTCATATGAAGCAACAACTTTTGTCTGGATGGAAGCACTTCCGAACATTTTGAACAAGTTGATTGAATTGGCTTTATGCCTCGCCGCAGTATATGTGTTTTTTTCATATGCCACCATAACTCTGTTCGAGAAGGAAATACTTCCAAACATTTCAAACAAGTTGATTGAACTGGCTTCATGCCTCGCCGCAGTTTATGTGCTTTTTTCATATGCCACCTTAACTCTGTTCGAGAAGGAAATACTTCCGAACATTTTGTACAAGAACTTGAATTGGGCGGAGGGCCATGATGTAGTTTTTCCTTTAGATGCCGATGAAACTCCATTCGAGAAGGAAAAACTTGAGAACATTTTGAACAGGTACTTGAAATGCCTCTGTTTCCAGGTCCGTGCATTTTTCTTTGGTGGTCCCTTAGATGCCGCTGCCTTTTAAAACTCATTTCACATGTTTTACAGGGATACTCAACTGAAGTGCCGTGGAAATTTTTTAGGTGTCGAATTAGTCCCCTGCCGTCCTCAAATTGCCTGGGACATTTAGGACATTTTAATTTCTCCGTTTTTCCAGATTTTAATGACTGATCGGAGTCCGTTTTTCTATGACGAACTCTGTAATTATTTTTGCGGGCCAAGTCTGTGCGATTGTTACTGTGTAAATTCATTGCAACTTGCAAGGATCCGGACACTCTTGTGTACTGGTAACATTGGACACTGTCCGTGCCCACAGTCTCCACTGGACATTGCAATTCGGCAGAGTGTACATGATCGGACATACTTTTGGATTCTTTTGATTTTGGAACTATTTTCTCACCATTTTCATCATATCCGTCGTCAGCTCCTATTTGATATTTTTGGGAGTTGGCACTGGCAGCGGCATCTTCGTCATCTTCCTCAGCTATAACTACTACGTTACGACACCCATTTTTCCGTCTTGCTTTTGAGTACGTTTCCTCGGCGTATTGGCTTTTGTCATGATTTTCAGAAAGGATTGAAGCAACGCTTGTTGGTGATGCGGCATCTCTCCTGCAAAAGAAATATTTAGTTCAATGTTTGGTACAAAACAGTTTAACAGTAAGGGAATTTACAAATAAAATTTGATGTTTGGAAATGCTTACGACCAATCAGAGTCATTTTCTGAATTATCTGGAGCTTCCTCGTCGACACCCTCAACTAAACTAGGGTTGACCATCATCGTAGTCGTCATATTGTCAGCTTCAACTTTTTTGGCTTCATATTCAACAGCTACTATTTGTATTTGGTCAGTGTTCTCTTGAGCAATTTTCTGCTTTTTCTTAGGACGACCCGACCGTCTCTTTGCCAAGTTTATAACGGGTTTTCTATTAGCTTCAGGATTATGTTTGGGGATTGAGAGATGGTCAGACGCCAATGTGAACAATACGATAAGTCTAATGAGTGCTTCCTGTGTGTCGGAGAATGTGAATTTCCATTGATCTGGAACGAGACCCTTGTGGAGGCGTACGATTGGCTTGGTTTTGCTTTTCCTCGCTGCGCTGACACCTGCAATGGGAATAAGATTTTTTTCAATGCTATGCTTAGAAAATTATCTATTATACTTTAAAATAACCAAGTCAAGTGCTAATTACATTTTAATTGCAACGCCTTCCTAAACATGTCCACAGGCTTGACAGCTATCACATTCATCTGTTGCGCCATGGAAGTTCTTGCTCCCCACAACTTGTACGTCTTGTCATCAGTTGCATGCCCACTTGACTTTTTCATTAGCTCTCCCACCAAACTCAGTTTCCAAAGTAGAAGTAGCTGTGCCGTTTGGAGTTCCTTGTAAAGTCGACAAATATCACTAACCAGCTCACCACAACTGTCACAAAATGTCTGTAATTTGGTACGTTCACCATTCTCATTTTTGGCTTCCCTCGCACACGCAAGGAGCCGGTTAGTGAAGGTTTTCAATTTGAAGTATCCCTTAACGAACAAAAGGAACCTTATATAGGGATCATTCCATTGCGCTTTTGCTGTCCCATTAAAGTTTTGAGCATCAAGAGTTTCATCCTCTAGATTCACACAAATTGATCTATTGATAAGAGAAAGGTTGTCATTGCTACTATCAGTTTCCTTCAGAGCAAATTTCTTTAAGCAGATTATGCAGACAATTGTCTTTACTGATGACATTTTGGTGCTTTATCTTCTTATCTTATCAGTTATCAAAAAGGTACATCATTTTATATTAAATTAAGATAACCTGGGATAACCGTAGCTTTAAATGAAGCCAAGCAAGCCAGGGTGAGTGAGAGTAGTGTGAAAATGAGAATATGAAAACGATCAGATGTTTACATTCAACATTGGAATGGGAACTTGCGACTAAACAGAATAGCATGTAGCATGCAGCATTGGCTTGGCACTTTGCAACTTTTTGACAGGCACATGCGTTCAATGATACGGAATACGGCATGAGTCTTCAAGAGAACATCTCTGATCGTTCTCGTTCGCCCAGCTCGACTGGCTTCATATAATATTAGTCACCACAAACTGCGAATTAATTAACCTTTTTTGAACTGAATCTGATAACCAAAATGTCATCATTCAAGAAAAAACTTGTTTGCATAATCTGCTTTAAAAGATGCATCCTAAATGATAGTGATGATGATGGAAATAATATTTGGACAGGGACCGATGATTCTTACACAAAGTTTCTCGTGTTTATCAGGAGATACTTTAAATTGCCGAGATTAACAAAGCGCTTTCTTGAGAGTGCGAAACAAGCCAAAGTACAAAATGGGGAAAAGGCTAAATTGCAGGCAATCTGTGATAATTGTAGAGAGTTGGTCAACAGTATTTGTAAAATTTACAAGGAACTCCAGGTGACTCAGATGTTTCTCGATTGGAAGCTGAGTGAGGTGGGGGAGCTGTTGAAAACGTCAACGAAATCAGTGTCGTTCAAGTTATCAAGGGAATTGTTGTCTTGCTTGTCGAAACAAATTAATGTGACAGCTTCTCGTCCTGTGGACATGCTCCGGAAGGCATTGCAATTAAAATGTATGTAAAAGGTAGAAGTGACAAAAAAACATTGTAACGTGTGCTTGGAATTTAATTTAAATAAATTTTTATTAAAATTATTATTTTAGGTATTAACGCCGACAGGAACAGAATGCCAATTATTCCCGTTCATAAAGGTCTCTTTCCAGATGAATGGAAATTCACGTACGCCACCACAAAGGAAACATTCATCCGACTGATTGTAGTATTCACAGTGGGGTCTGAAGAATTCTCAAGAAAATTTCCTGCGAAAACGACTGTCTTGGAAAGAGAAACCGTTAAAAACTCAACGAATCGACCGTTAGATCGGCCAAAGAAAATAGTGAAATCCGTACACGAAGACACTCACGTTACTAAAGGCGATTCAGTACAGAAAACTGTTAAAACAGCGAATATAAAAATGGAAATAGTGGATGTTGCCATAAACGATCCTAACGTTGTTGTTGGTGGTAACAATTACGACGACATTGAGGCTCCAAATAATTTTGGGAATTATGCAGACTCTGACTGTGACTGGTCATAAGTATTTATTCACTGATTTTTTACTAGAAAATACTCAATTCAATAATCATAGAGCTTATTTTTTGCAGTCACGGTGCCCCAACTCCAATGAGCGTTGGTTCAATTCTTTCTGAAAATCATGTCTGTGACGATAGCCAACACTCGAAAGCAAGACGGAAAAGAGGGTGTCGTCGTAACGTAGTAGTCATAGCTGAAGAAGATACCGTTGCCAACTCCCAAGAATGTCAAATAGGGGGTGACGTTAATGTTGGCACTGGAAACAAAATAGTTCCAAAATCAAACGAATCAAAAAGTATATCCAATCATCTTCACTCTGCCAAAGTTCGCCAATACACAAGAGTGTCCGGGTCCTTGCAAGTTGCAATGCATTTATCGCCAGACTTATGAAATGCACGTGAGGACTGCGCACAAAAACCATATATTTGGAATGTACAAGTGTGATGTGGAGACTTGTAAGGTAGAGCCGTTTGTTTCAGTCAATAAATTGAACGAACACCTGAAAAGTCATCTGCAGGAACCTGATTCAGGGATATCTGCTATTTCATTTTGTGAGAATTGTGATTGGGGATTTGCGAGGCCAGAGTTGAGGGATCTTCACCAATTGTGTCATGTTTCCCCTGGGAAGGACTGTAAAACTTGGACGAGGTTCGAATTTGAGATTCGAATATTTAGTGAATTTTTGTGTGTTTGTAAAGTTTAAAATTTAAATATTCGATTAATTTTAATAGTTCATAAATGCCTTTGAAAAGCTCAAGGAGCAGAATATGAAGGTAATCTTTTTTTAAACGAAAATAGTTAAACGAAAATGTTTAAAGTGTTTCACTGCTCAAAATTCGAGTGTAGTTTCGAATGTGAAATTGTGAGTTCGTTTTTTGTGTCTATTTTATAGTTACAAGAGGTAGTGGATCAGCAGACAGAGACTATAGTGACTCTGATGGAAAAGCAAAATGGGATGGTGTTGGAGCAAAAGCAGAAGAACTCGAACATGATTTTGGCAAAGTTAACGGTGTGTTTTAACTTAAAATGTAACGATATTTTTTAAAAGAAAAACGTTTTTTATGATTGATTTTTTTAGCCAGTTTATCTAATTGGGTTATTTTTTAAAGGAACATCACGAACAAGAGATTAAAGGGTACATGTAGGTGGAGAAGGAAGTAGCGGACAGGTTAACTACACTTATAAGAAAGGTGGCGGAAAAAGTTAAAGAGGTTTGGGCTGCAACTGAGAAGAAGAATATTAACTCTCGGGTTAAATTCAACTTCAAGTGTGGCAAGGTAAGAATTTAATTTAATTATTTAAAAGTACACTTTGAAAAAAGAAGATTTTTTTGATTGGAATGAATTTTTTTGTAGTTAATTTTCGTTTAAATTTTTTCAGTGTTACTGCTGTGTGAATGATACCGCCTGCATGAAAAACTATCGCCAAGGAATTAGTGTAAGTTGAAATTATTTAAAAAATAAAATTTCTCTCTTATCTTAGAGGTGGGGACAACATTAAAGGCAGATAGAAAAAGGACCGACAAAAATATTATAACAGTATACATACTTAGTATATTAAAACTAGACCAATTGTGAAATTATGCGTTATTTTAACAAATGATGAATGCTAACAAAATGATTTATTTAGTTGATTTCTTCAGAAAAGCTCTTCAGGTTTGGACAACTTACATAATCGCTTAAGCGTCCCGTACCCTTTTTATTGCCCACGCAAGGACCGTTCTAGACCGAAGGACGCTTCTCGCCCAGCAGCATATCTTAAACTTAATGAAAACTTTTTATTTCATTTTTTTACAATTTTGTCAAATTCTGTTTATCGTTTTTGTATGGATCAAACTACAAAGTCTGGGAATGTACAGAACGATGCATTGTGGATTTTTTTGGTTGTGGTCTTAACGTAGGCTTAGCAGTCCAGTCTCTTAGACTTATTTGTTCGTCTTTCTTTCATGTTAAGTAAAGTAATTTTGACTTATGGAATTGTACGTATGAGTAATGTTCATTGTGTGATGTATCGATTAACTACTTATTCATTTTCCTTTTCTTGTATTCATTTTGACTATTTGTATTCATTATAATATTCTTAATGTTCGATGTTGTATGAACTTCCATAATCTTTGTGAACTATTAACCCCCTAAACTTATTGTTAAAGTATTTTTTTGTTTATAATACCAAATGCATTCTTATTCTCTGTTCCCAGAAAGTGATTAGCAAGCGAGGTGAACAGACGACTTACTTCTTCGTACTGTATGTACTGGTCCTTCTAGCTATTTTATACCAATTAAACTAATACATTTTTAAAGTCAATCAAATCTTATCATTATGTGTTTTACGCATTGAGCCATTCAATTAAAGCAATCATAGAACTAATCATTTTTATCCTCATCACCTCCACCTCAAATCATATTTTAAACTCATCCAGACACATGCACCAAACCAACACACCAAGCAACCTACACTAAATTTATCACAAATTTCAAACAAATCTAGTGGTACAAGCTAGGGTGCAAACCGCGTAAGCGATACTTTGTATTCAAAATAGTTTTGGTCATTTTTATTTTGATAACTTGGTTTCATTGCGAGTTATTAACATTCAGCGTGTTTATATGGTTCATCTTGCGCAAACATGCGCAAATTGCGCAAGCTAATGTTGA